>JAGKTI010003170.1:42059-59760 GCA_018397915.1 Birgus latro
ATTTAGCTATAATTTTGCCAAAAATACTTGTCTCCCTGTCTGTGTATATATGAATATATCATATATATGTGCATGTTGCATATGTATATGTATGCATGCCTGTACACATACCAATATCTATATACATGCGTACCTATCCTGTACATGCAGTATTTCTACGGCTAAACGTGCGTGAATATATACATACATGATATGCTCGTGTTTTAGAGGCAACTTCTTGCTCCTAAGACACAGGTGGAAGCCTTGGGTGCTTTTAGTTCAGGACCGGGCAAGAGCATGCAACAAAGGAACAGGGCATAAACACGGGGTAACCAGTCTTACACGTATATTACCATAAATCGACATTCAGTATTACACAATACATGTGGCGCTTACAGACACTTAGGGTACATTCAAGGGCAACACACAACAATACCACAGGTTCACCTGAGGGATCTTAAGTCTCCCAATCACTGAATGTCTGTGATATGGCGATACACACTTTATCACAAAGTTCATAAACACTTAGCCTCTATACATGGGGAGCACACAATTTAAGACCAGTTCACATGGGGAGCTGATCTCAGGAAGGCTGAACCTCGGTACATGGAACACACAGTTTAACACAAGTTCACTAGGCGGAGTTGTCCTTAGGAGTACTGAACCTAAGTATATGGGGAATAAACAGTTTAACACAAGCTCACTGGGGGTTTGGTATTGGAGATGCAAGATCTCGGGACTTTGGGAATACACACAGTTTAACACAAGTTTACAAGGGGGAATGGAGCCTAGAAACATCAAATCTTGACACAAAGGGAATAGATGATTTAACACAAGTTCACAAAGGGATTAAAAGGGATTAAAGAATCCCCCGAGCTAGACCTTACAATGAGATCATATAGCCCCGCTAGGTAACAGGAGGGCGCTACACCTCCCGGCACGGCAGTCCTGGGCGTGGCTCGAACTCGCGACCCCCAGGTCCCGAGCTTGATGCTCTACCTCTGAGCCACCGTGCCCCCAAGTTCACAAAGGGGTTTGTCATGAAAACACTGAATCTCTATATAGGAGCTCCACACAGTTTAACACAAGTTTACACTGGGAGGTTCAGGGAGGCGGCCTGGTGTGAGGGTAGGCCGATAGTTCTACAAACACTTAAGGTTAACTCACAGTCTAGCATAGTTCACAATGAGAGGTTCAGGCGGCGGCCAGGTGTGACAGGAAGGCCATCAGGGGTGTGCTCCCGGGCTGAGTGATGGGTCGTCTGATGAGGGCGGCAGGGCGGTGTAGTGGGTGGCCCTCTCGCGCCTCTCTTAGTGAGGCCCTCGGGAGTGGGGTGGCCCTTAGGGGCCAAACAAGGCGAGGAGGAGGGTGACTCTGCGCTGGCCCTTGGAGGTGGTGGGCATTCGGCAGAGGGGTCCAAGCTGCTTCGGGCCCGGGGTCGGTGGTGTGCCCCTCGGTGGCTGGGGGCTGCAGTCTCGGTGGGGGGGGGGGAAGGCCGTCAGGGTCTGCCTACTGCCACTCGGTCCCAGGGAGTCTGTCAACGCATGGGAGCGTAGAGGGGACGGCTGCACCAACAGGATGCCCAGGCTCACAACAGGTCTGCTCCGGATGTCCTGCCACACTGACCTCGTTGGGGAGCAATCTCGGCCCCAGATGGATTGGGGAGAGGATGAGAGACGTCTCACTCGGCCTCTGGAGGGGCGAGCCGAGCCAGTGACGTGTCCCTTGGCGGGAGCCTCCAAGATAGAGGAGGAGGGAGAACCGGTGGTTGCTCCCTCGGCATGGCAAGTCTGGTGGACGTTTCCTGAGCTCCACTCCGAGGCAGTGGAAGGAGATTCAGGAGAAGCTCCTTCCACCTGGCAAGTGCGGTGGATGTTGTCCAGGCTCCCGGGTTGGGCAGTGGGAGTAGGAAGTCTGACAGACGTTCCTCTTGCCCGGTAAGTCCAGTGGACGTTACCGGAGCACCACTCGTCCCAGTGGCAGCAAGATGAAGAGATCCTGTGTACGCTTCCAGTCCTGTGGGTCCGGTGGACGCTATCACGGCCCTGCTGCTGGGGGAAAGATGCAAACGAGGAGTATCTGGTGGATGCCTCCTCTATGGCAGGTCCGGTGGACGCTACCAAGGCTCTGCTCCCTATCCTGGGACGATAGGCAGGGGAGATCTGATGAACACTCCCATGGCAGCTAGTCCAGTGGCCGTACCGTGCCCCTGCTCCCGTAGGTGGGTGGCAGAAGGGGAGAACCGGTCGTTGCTCCCTCTGCAGTAAATCTGGTGGATGTTACTGCGCTACTGCTCCCCTTGGGGTAAGTAGGTCTAGGAAGATCGGTGGTCGTTCCTCCTCATTGTACAGGTCCGGTGGATGCTGCCGAGGGCCTACGTGGGACTGTCTTGTGACGAGCCCCACCCCGAGTCTGGCAAGTGCTGCCTTGGCGAGAGAGTAATATTCCTGGGCTGCTCACTTCTCTTTGGTCTGGCTGGGCGGATGAGGGACATATGGTAGTGGGGGACGTGGGCTGGTGTGGCTCGGAAGGTAGGTTTACCTCCCCGTGGTCTCCTCATAGGGTCATGGTCACCTCCCTGTGGTCACCTTGTATGGTGGGGGTCTCATCGTTGGTGGGGCCTCCTCAATGAGTGCGTACTTCAATATATGTGTTCTGCTCATGTGTAAGGGCATGACTTTTCGTCCCTTAGACACAGAGCCTGGAGCGAGGTTCTCTTTCTAGACAAGGTTGGGCTCTTTTAGGGCATTCAGTGGGATTAGGGCATAAAACTCAGGGCAACAACCTTATACGTATATTGCCACAAATTACAACACTGTTACAGTGTATATGGCACACTTTACAAGGAAATAATGTCACACACAGATAGACAGGGCCAGAGGACTTGGCGACAGGAGGGTGTGACTGGGGCTTGCTGTAGGATGAGGCCCAGTGGTAGTGGAGGGTCTGGGTCAGCAGCCAGTGTCAGTTGGCCCTGGGGTCATCAGGGCTTCCGAGGCCTGTGTCAGGAGGCCGACCCGTCGATGTCTCATCAGGGAGTGGTCAGAGGCCATGGTAGGGGGTGTGCCCTTCTGCAGGATTATGGGGGCTCAGGCCTAGGGGCTGGGCCTGAACAGGGGGAGTAGGTGCACTTGCCTGTGCTTACCCTGCTGGCGAGGAGGTCTTCACATGGGGCTGGGGAGGTCTCGCCCCGGGGTCCTGGGGACGCCTCAGCTGGTCCTGGGGCTGCAGTCTCGCTGCTGAGCCTCCATCAGGTGTGGGCTAGCAGCAGCTTGGGGTGGCAGAATCTGACAGGGGCTGCGGCCGCCAGTGGTCGAGGGAGAGAGCTAGGACTCCAGACACTAGGGGTCCTTGCCAGGCCTTCTCCAACTGCTGGTCGAGGAGAAGGATGTCCCTGTGGGGAAAGAGGGGGAGGGCACTTGCCGTGACCCTTTCTTTTTGTTCTTTTAATGGAGCGGTCAGGTTGCCGTCTCCTAGGTGTGGCAAGGTGGCCGCCACAATTCCTCCTTTTGTGGAGTTAGAGCGAGGACGGCTAGTGTCCGTCTCCTCCCCGTGTGTGGCAAGGTGGCCGTCACCCAGTGTGAGTAAGTGTGGCAAGATGGCCGTCACTTGACCTCCTTTTGTGGAGTTAGAGCAAGGGCGGCTAGTGTCCGTCTCCTCCCTGCGTGCAGCAAGGTGGCCGTCGCCCTGTGTGAGTGAGTGCGGCAAGGTGGCCGTCGCCCTGTGTGAGTGAGTGCGGCAAGGTGGCCGTCACTTGACCTCCTTTTGTGGAGTTAGAGCAAGGGCGGTCGGTGTCCGTCTCCTCCCCACATGCGGCGAGATGGCCGTCACCCAGTATGGCTGAGGGAGGGAAACAGCAAGTGGGCGGCTGGTGGCCAACTCCAGGGTGCTGTCTGGGGCTAAAGAATTGGCCCCACCATGAACCTGGCGATGGCTGGTCCGGAGGATGTGTAATTTGCTATGACTGTAACCTCTGCGGCGAGTTACCTGAGCGCGAGAAGGGCGTGCGGGAGAGACGCAGGTGAGCCCGTCTCGTACTGAGCCCGTGCCCCTCATTTCCGCTCCCTGGGTATCTCCTCCTGGGGTGGGTGTCTTGCCCAGGTAAGGTGTATGGGGAGCTTCAGTATTTCGCCAGGTATTGATGCTCTGCATTTCGCCACCGTCAGTGGCGAAAAAGTCACGTCCCCATGCCTGGAGGTGGTAGGTATGGATGGTGGCGGACTGGTGTTGTGGTGTGAGGTGTTGCAGAAGGGAAGTCCAGTGGGTGGTGAAGGAATCTGGTTGGTGGCTACTGGTAAAGGTGAAGAACAGTGTGAAGGGTTGGGGTGATTCCTGGACAAGGCGCCGCATGTGGACTGTTCCCCGAACGTGTTTTTTCTTGCCTGTGATGGGTGCCCAGGTGACACAGTGGATATTCACAGCCGGAGATGGTGTGGTGGCGATGGTGGGCTGTGGCTGGATGCTGGCCATCGACGGGAGGGCCGGCATTTTATGGCGGTGGTTGGAGGTGGTGATGTCCCTTGGGAATGCAGGTGGCTGGGCTGTTAGCATGGCTTGGTGAATACAGTATGTCACTTGGTTGGTGTTTGGCGGCATCGGGGTGGTGGGTGGCGATGGGGAGGGGGTTGCGGTGTATCGCTGGGGTGGGCGTGAGACTCGCCCAGATCGGGTGGTGGAGGTGGTGAGTTTGGGCATGGGTGGAGAGGGATGTGGTGGGGCATGGGATGTGGAGCGGCGGTTGGTGGTTGACGGTGGAGGTGGTGGAGACGGCATGGGTGGTGGGGTGGTGGGGGTGGGAGATGGTTTAGTCGGTGGAATGTGGCATGGAGGGATGGTATGGGCTGTGCAGGAGGTGCGAGATGCATAGGAGATGATGGTGTGGGGAGGGGTGGTGGATTAAAGTATGTGCAATGCGGCATGCCGTGTGGCTCAGAAGAGGTAGCATAAGTGTGCGAGTGAGGTAATTTGGTGTCGGGGGCAGGGGAGGTGGAAGTGGAGGGGAACGAGTGGAGTGAGGAGGCGGCAGGTGAGGAGGAGGGGATGGGGGATGAGGCGGAGGAGGGGGAGGGGGAAAGTATAGGGAATAGGAATCGGACGGAGAGGTGGGGGTGGAGGAGGACGATGGGGCTGCGTGGCTGGGGGGCATAGGTGGCGGAGCGGGCAGGGGTTTGTTCGCCGTGTACGGTCTGACGTGTCTATTACGGTATGTGCGTGAGGTGTTATGATAATCTATGGTGACTTGATATGGATTGGGGATGTGGGTAATGCTGTAGGGGCCCGTGATTCGAGGGGCCAGTTTGTGCGGAGTTGGTAGTCAGACCACCATAACTATCTCCTGGCTTGTAGGGGTTGGTGGGTTTGGTGTCCAACTTGAGATCTTGGTGCTTTCGCAGGTGGTGTAACCTGCTTTTTAGGTGGTGAAGGGGGTCAGACACTGGGGACTTGGTCGGTGGTTTGAAGTGATGTCTGAGGGGGAGGAGGAGCGGGGCTTCTCCGAAAACACGCTCGTGGGGGGAGATGCTGTCGTCTCTGGGGCAGGTGTTTAGTCCCCACTGCACGTTCACTATGTGGGAGGGCCAGTCTTCATCTTGAGTCTCCTCTATTCGAGTGCGCACCTGATTTAAGAGGGTGCGATGGCTCCTTTCACATATGCCATTTCCTTGGAGCCAGTAGCGAGAGGAGTAGGAAATTTGGTATCCAAAAAGGGTAGTGAGTTCTTGGCATACTTTCCCAGTGAATTCTGGCGTGTTATCAGAATGTAGCGCCTGCGGAATACCGAAATAAGGGAAGACATGGCGGACAAAGGCTTCAGCTACTGCCACAGCATGGTGTTCTTTAGTTGGACAGGCGATGAGGAACTTGGAGTAGCTGTCCACGAGCGTGAATATGTAATGGTAGCCGGCTTTCAGTTGTAAGGGGTCTACTACGTCCACGGCCAGGAGTTGCCAGGGTTTGTGAGCTGTGATTCTGCCGGCGGAGCTGGAGGTGCGGGTGATGTCCTTCCCGAGGGCACAGGCCCGGCAGGCTTGAACCACTTGTTGGGCCAAGTTGGAGGGGCGTGCTGTCTAGTAGATGTCTTGAAACACCTGTAGTAATTTTTTTGTGCCCAGGCGTATCCCGTTGTTAGAATGGAGATGGGTCAAGGTGTCCAAGGCGGTTTCGGGGTCAATTACGATGTGGCCCGTTTGTGTGAAGAGGTGATCGCCTTGTTGGTTGAGTTTAGAAAAGACTTGGGCTGGTATCTAGTCTGGCTGAATACTATTTCGCCATTGCTGGACCGTTTCGGACGTGAAGTGGATGGTTTGTAGAGGGAGCCGAGGCAGGGCGTCGGCGTTCATGTGGAATTTTCCGGGGCGAAAGGAGATTTCGTAGTAGAAATCTTCCAAGGTCTCCCTCCATCTGATGAGTTGCGCATTTTGGGTGTTTGATTGTCAGAGCCATTGGAGCGATTGATGGTCGGTGATGATGGTGACCTTAGTGCCAGACAGGTAGGCCAGGAAGTGATCTAGGGCCCAGATTATTCCGAGGCACTCTCGCTTGGTGGCAGTGTAGTTCCTTTCAGCCTGGTGGAGGGTTCTGCTGGCACATGCGATAATGTGCTCCTGTCCTTCTTGTACTTGTGCTAGGACGGCGCCGATTGCGATGAGTGACACGTCCATGTATAGGCGAAATGGCAGGTTGCAATCGGGGTAGGCAACGACGGGTGCTGTGATAAGTTTGTTCTTCAAGGTGTTGAAGGCGGTAACTCTGTCATCTGTCCATAAAAAAGGCTCTCCCTTTTTAGTAAGGCCATGGAGGGGCTTAGCAATGTCGTCGAAGCCTTTTACAAACATCCAGTAATAGGAGGTTAGTCCCAGGAAAGCTCGGATTTCTGTTACATCCTTTGGTAGAGGAAGGTCCGCGATGGCGCGGAGCTTGTCTCGGTCGGGGGCAATCCCTTCCTGGGAGATAATGTGTTCCAGGAAGGCAAATGAGCATGCTGCTAGGACGCACTTGGGTTGTTTAAGTTTTAACCCGGCTTGCCTGATCCGTAGGAAGACTTGCTTGAGGCGGTGGAGGTGGTCAGCCCAGGTCCTGCTAAAAAAGATGATGTCATCTAGGTAGGCGTAGTCTCCCACGTGAGACCACTAAGTATGGACTCCATCAGACATGAGAAAGTGGCAGGAGCATTGCAGAGTCCGAAGGGCAGGACGTTAAACTCGTAATGTCTCCCATTGCTGGTGGAGAAGGCAGTTTTCTCTCTGTCGGTAGGGTGTACTGGAACCTGCCAGTACCCTGACTGGAGGTCCAAGGTGGAAAACCATGGTCCTCCATACAGGGAGTCAAGGGAGTCATCTATACATGGAAGGGGCGTGGCATCCTTGGCTGTAAGGTCGTTGAGGCGTCGGTAGTCCACACAGAATCTCATTGACCCATCTTTCTTTTTCACTAGCACGAGCTCACTGTTTTTTTTTTTTTCGTCGAGATGGTTGGCGAATTGGTGGGCCCTCTGTGTGGATCTCGTGGGTCAGGATAGTGGTGTGGCCTATATCAGTTGGTCCTGATGCAAATAGGTCCTGAAAGACCAGGAGCAGGTGGTGCAGGCTGTCCGTTTGGTGGGGAGAGAGATCTGGGGATGAGGGGGGAGGGGGGCGTGGGCACGAGAGGGTGTGCAGGGCTTGGCCTACTCCACGGCCTACTCCATTTCCCCCACGACTAGCCCCGTTGGTAGGGTAAGGTGGGTGGTGGAGAGGTTAGCGATGCACACCGTATCGCAGTGGGGGTGGAGGAAGGTAGGAGGGAGTAGGCAGGAGGAAAGGGCCCCGGGGGTAAGGAGGGGGAGAAAAGAATGGGCGTTCCTGACAGCCTGTTTAGTTGCAACCAGACCTCTTGATGAGGAGGGATGAGGAGGGTGGAGGCAATGGTAGTGGGGAAGGTGAGGGCAGGGGGGGGGGGAGGAAAAGAACAAGGGATCATGGACCCCGGGGGGGGCGAGAGGTGGGGATTGGGGCCGGGGGGGGGGCATGCATGTGCAGATGGGTTGGGGGCTGGAGTCCGAAGGTTTGTTAAACTGGGGTCGCCGCCCGTGGCAGTCGATGCTTGTCCAGAGCTTTTGAAGAAGATCCAGCCCCAGGTATCCATCTAACGCCCAACAAGTAGACTCAAAAATGATGAAGGGGTGTAGCACAGAGATGTTTTGGTGCGTGTCTGTGAGTATGGCCTGCATTTCCCAACGTATGGGCAGGGGGCCATCCCCCATATCCACAAGGTGAACTGAGGTGGGGAAAAGCAGGCTGAGGGTCGAACGGTGATGGGAGTAGAAATTACTGTAAGCAGGATCTAGCTGCTCCCATATCGACTAGCAGCCTCGCCTTTATTCCATTCAGTCTTATCTTGTTGTAGACTGGGGGACGGTATTTCTGTGAGGTGTCCCCTGCCACCATGGGGAGGTGTAGGGGCGGCCCTAAGAATCCAGCTGCTGCGGTGTATCATCGTCCTTGGGCTCCGTTCCCCTGGGGTCTAAGTGGTTGTCTGTGGAGGCGGTGCCCTCAGTGCCCTCATCCTCTAGGACCAAAATCTTACGGCGTCCCTGCGTGGTGGATATCCTCCGAGCTGCTTTCAGTTGTTCCTTGATGTCATGAAGGGGGCATTTGTTGATACATGCGATGAACTCCCATGGGTTGATGGAAATCCAATTGGTGTCTCTTGTGTCAGGACGCTTGCGTGAGGGGTGGGCCTTGGGAATGGAGGGCGTTGGTGGAGGGCTTGGCTGGACTGGAGGTGGGCGAGAGGGGCGTGCTGGTGCTGGTTTTTGTGGGGGGAATCTGCTTACAGCGCCAACCTGCTGTGGGTAATACGGGCAGCCAGGAGGCGACGTACGAGCTGGATATCTTGATCCAAGTCTCCCGTGGGGTCGTGGATTGTGATGTGCTCCCTGACAGCACTTGGGAGAATCCTAACCAGGGAATTAAAAACATGTTGCTCCCGGGTTTCCTTGTTGCATCCCGGGTATGCAGTTGCCGGGCCTGGACGAGTGTGTTGTCAAGGTTTCCGTCATAGGTGAGGGAGTCGAGCTGTGCTAGTGCTACGACTTTCCCTAGTGAAGGGGTGACTGCCTGAGTTGTAAGTTTGGTGAATTCTGCCCATGTTAACTCCGGGACGATCTTGAGTGCAATTGTGGCTACTGCTTTGCCAAGAAGTTGTAGCGTTACTGTTGTTTTCTTTCTTGCTGTCTCGAAGGCTATGTCTAGCAGTGGTTTTACTATTTCCATGTATGTGTGGATGTCATATTGTTCAGGGTCGAATTTGGGTATCTGGACGTGTGGTTTTGTTGCCATTTTGCCGAAGTTTCCCTTGTTCCCATGTTGCCATCCACCGGGTCAAGAACCACCGCTGGCCACCAGTGTTATGCTGCGTGTATAAGGGCATGACTTCTCGTCCCTTAGACACGGAGCCTGGAGCGAGGTTCTCTTTCTAGACTGGGTTGGGCTCTTTTAAGGCATTCAGTGGGAATAGGGCATAAAACTCCGGGCAACAACCTTACACGTATATTACCACAAATTACAACACTGTTACAATATATATGGCACACTTTACAAGGAAATAATGTCACACACAGATAGACAAGGACGGAGGACTTGGCGACAGGAGGGTGTGACTGAGGCTTGCTGTATGATGAGACCCAATGTTAGTGGAGGGCCCGGGTCAGCAGCCTGCACCAGGTGGCTCTGGGGTCGTTGGGACTTCCGGAGCCCCCGGGGTCCTGGGGATGCCTCGGCCGGTTCTGGGGCTGCGGTCTCGTTGTTGAGCCTCCATCAGGTGTGAGCTGCGGCAGCTCGTGGCGGCAGAGTCCGACAGTGGCTGGGGCCGCCGGGGGTCGAGGGAGAGAGCTAGGACTCCAGACACCAGGGGTCTTTGCCAGGCCTCCTGTAACACCCCTCTCTTGATGGTTAAAGGAAAGTCCTGGAGTAGCTATTTACGGCCTTTAATTGTGGAGCACAGAGACATAGGTGTAGCCTCAGTAGTTGTTAGCCCTCGACTGCCCGGACATGCGGTTCGAGTTGTGCAGGCAAGCCTGGGAATGCTGCTTACTCTGCAGATCTAGGATACGGTGGGGGGGGGGGGCAAACAGTGGGGGCATACAGTGAGGGAGGCATATATACATACATATAAGGGGAATGGTACAATACTCCCCCGGGTGGTTGAGATGGTGTCTCCTGACACTAGAGAGGAGTTATATGGGGTGGTTCATATGACTAATGGAGGCGGGAGGTTTGTACAAGTAGGGGGAAAGGAGGGAGGGATTATGATGCAGGGGATGGGAGGGAGTAAGTATGATACAGAGGTTGGAGGGAGGACATGGCCATGTCAAGGGGATGTAAACTAGGGACATACATTGTTACAAGGGGAGGTATGTTGATATTAGATATACATAGAGTCATGTTGATATATGATACAAGGAGTAAATAGAGTACGCATTCACGCATGTTCTTATAGCTATATAAGTACTGTAGATCACTCTTGTGAAATAGGGTACACATGTCTTTCATTTTTTTTTCTGTTAGTTTCTATTTGTCACACATTACTGTATCAGAGATATGTCATCATTTGCTGGTGGTACTTTTTCTGTCCACAGTTTATCCAACGTATCAGGTGCCATTGATAGTTACAGTATGCGAAGGCACTAAGTACGGGTAGTTTCTATGTCTTGGGTAGGGCGTACTATGCCAGTAGCGATTCTGATTTCCGGTAGTCTGTGTTCCATTTTCCGGACACAACAGTGCACTGCACAGAGGACGAGGAGAAAACCTATGAAAAAGATGACCACAGGGGAAAACACAACGGTTGGATGAACCCATGAACGGCTGAAGGCCAAAGAAAATTGATCCATAATGAAGTCACTGTCGTTGAGGAATGTTAGCATACGCATGTTGGGGGAGATAACGGTAATGTTTGTAGATGGCAGGTTGGAAGGCATGTCAATTGGTTGGAAGATGTCATAGGAGTGTTTACGGCCTGATTGGTGATAGCGAGTGGCGTAAGTGATGACTGACTCTGATTTCATGGTACAATAGTCCAGTGCTTTGTAGAGACCACTAGCAGGTACGGAGCGGACCGAAGTACGAGGACACATGATGGTGACAGAGATGGGAACAGTAAAGAAGAAGTAGTGGACGTGGTTGAGGTGAGCATGGTGGACTGGGAGTACAGGAGCTGGAACAAAGGAACAGGCCGAGTATATGGAATGGATGCTAACTAAAGCAGACTCACAGGGTGTAGTGCTGCTAGGGAAGATAGCGTAAAGGTGGGCAGCACAGAGACGGGAGGTAGGGGTGAGGGAGGAACACTGCTGGAGGTCGGTGGTAGAAAAGAAGGTAACTGAAAGATGGTCATGTGAGAGGAAGAAATATTCTGAAGGAACAGAGACTTGCAATAAGGAGTTGTTGTATCGGAAGGGGAAGGGAATGATGTGGAAGAGGTTGAAGGTGATGTCAGAACGGAGAGGGATATGGACGACGACGTATGTGATGAGAAGAGTGGCCTCGAGAACTGGATAGTAATATTCGAGAGAGGAGTAGGGGAGTACTGGGGATAAGCCGAAAGTAGAGTGAGCCCATTCTAATACAAAGCGGAAAGCTGAGATAGGTACTAAGTCTGCAGTGACACATCCATTAATAGCATCGACTAGGATACGAAACAAGGTAGTGACCTGAGAGAATAGAGAGTCAATGGCTAGTTGGAGATTATCCATGTTGAGTTTGAGATAAAAGAACTGAAAAATAACGTTGAGATTGGAAAAGTGCTGTTTTAAGATGTCGGTGAAGTTGTTAAGAGTGTAAGTTACTTCATTTAGGTGGGTTGTAATTTTTCTGTAACATAGTGTGTTGGACTTTGATGACTCGGCGTTGAGATTCTAGGGCTGAGGCTAAATGAGGTAGGTCAGATTTGAAGCCAGAAAGGTCACGGGCTGTAGCGACGCCAAACAATCCGCTTAGAATCTCACCTCCGAGGTCAAAGAGACATCGTTTCACACGAGAACGACCTACGGGTGGCTGAATGGAGAATGTGTCACTGAGCTCAGTGAATTTACCAGAAATGTATTGCAACTGCCAGGAGAGTGGGAGGAAAAGATGATATAAATACTGAGTTGGGTTGTGTTTCCCCATGAGGGCTGTGAGGTGGGTCTTGATTTTGTGGAGCTGGTGCGCGTAGGCAGGCAGGGCGATGGCTACGTCGGCCAGGGGCGCAAGATCGTAGCGTAGGAAGACTACATCTTCAATCAGCATTACCTCGCCTCCCGAGCCGACCAAGGCCCAGGGACGTACTCCACAATCGTCCTAACCCGACCCAGACCCTAGGAAGGTCAGCACTGCCAGCAGGTAGACCGCTAACATCATACCTAGAAGATTAGGTGAGAATTAATGGGAGAGTTCCTGGAGAGGTTGATGAGCGGAACACAGTTTGGATCGATATTGATTGGTTGATGAATGAGTAGGTGTAGGTGGAGATGAAGGAGACTGATGGATAGGTGATGGGGTAGATTGAGGGATTTGTGGAGTAGGAGGGAGAGCAGTAGGTTGTGCAAGTGATTCTTCCAGCAGTAGGCCCCGTGGAGCACGTTTTAGATCGTCAGCATGGACCCACTTAGTGTCTGTAGTGGAGAGGTCTTGGATGTGGAACTTGTTGGCTTCTTTATTCAGGACGCGATGGGGGCCGGTAAATTTGTCATCCAATTTAGAGGTGCGCGTATGGGAATGAGCAAAGACTACATCACCGACGTTGATAGTGATAGGAGAGGCAGATTTATGTTGGCGTTGTATCATGTCCTCCTTAGATGAAGCGAGATTGGACGTTACATACTGATGGATTGTTTGGAAGTTGGCCAATTTTACTTTGCCATAATCATCCATGTTATAGATGAGGTCTGGCTTTGAGGATGACAGGGTGTATGGTAGGTGTTTGTCAAAACAAAAGAGGACAAAGAAGGGAGATTCGCCAATGGAAGTGTCGATGGAGCTATTGATGGAGGATGCCACTTGGAGTATCCAGTCATCCCATGACGAACTATGGGAGCCTAGGTGTCTGAGGTACTGTAAGATTTTTCTATTGTGGCGCTGTACAAGGCCATTAGAAGCTGAATGGTTAGGTATGACATTGCATTTATTAATTTCAAAGCGGTGACAGATCTCCTCCAGGAGGCTATTGTTGAACTCAGTACCGTTGTCAATGAGGATGGTATGTGGTGTACTGAACGGGCAAATTACGTGATCTACGAAGGCACGTGCAACACACTTCGCGGTCTTATCTGAGAGAGGTACGAGGACACAGTAACGTGAGAAGTGGTCGACTGCTACAAACAAATACTCTGCACATGATTCTGTAAGAGTGAGTTTTAGAAGATCGATGGACACTGTTTCCCATGGGCGTGATGGGATTGGATATTGTAAGAGCTGTGCAGGTAAGCCGGTGGAACCTTTGTGGTGGTGACACGAGAGACAAGAGTCACAGTGCGCATTGATATCACGACGCATGGTTGGCCAATAGTACTCGAGACGTGCTTGGCGCAAGCATCGGTCTTTACCTGGATGGGATGCGTGAGATGTATCATGAACGATGTGAAGGACCGCAGATATCAGGTCAGTAGGGACAACGAGTTGATGTACTTCTCTGTTGGGCAAATCCTTCCCTGTAAGCAATGTTTTTCTGTACAAGAGACCATCTTTTAGTATGAACTCATCTAGTGGTACTGGTAGAGCAGGTAAGGTCGAGGCATCTCCTGATTCGAGGAAATAAACTACTTGGGACCACATGGAATCTTTGCGTGGATAGATTTGAACATCCTCTGATGTTAAGGTTGTGCTGTCAGTGGCCTTGGGCTGCAGGGACGTGACAGGTGCGGCTACATGACGTGAGAGGCCGTCTGGATGGTGATGGACCATCTAGCTAACCTACCAGTGAGGCTGCATCCCTTAAACAAATCACATAGAGGAAGGTGGTCTGTCTGGATATGACTGGATAACCATATACTATGTCTCTGAAATGTTTCAAGGACCAGACTACTGCCAAAGCTTCTAAATAGGTGACACTGTAATTACGTTCAGCAGTGGTAAGTACGTGACTAACATACGCTATTACATGCTTCCTGGATGCTTGATTGAGTTGCATTAGAACTGCACCAAGTCCTGCGCCTGAGGCGTCTGTGCATAGAAGAAAGGGTTTGGAATAATCAGGGAATGCTAAAACTGGGGCATTGACAAGAGCTGTCTTTAGCGCTTGGAAAGCCTGGGACTTATCGTTAGTCCATACAAATGATACATTCTTCCTTAGTAAGAGGAGCGGCGATCTTTCCATAGTCTTTAATGAATCTGCGATAGTAACCACTTAGGCCTAGGAAACTTCTGACAGCATCGGTAGTGGTAGGTTCTGGGAAATTGATGATCGCCTTAGTTTTGTCGTCATTAGTATGAATGCCTTGTGCGTCGACGACATGTCCTAGAAAGTTGATTTTCTTTCTCAGGAAGACACATTTATTGAGGCTGATTTTCAGGCCTGCTAGCTGTAGGCGTTCCAGTACTTGTTGTAGTTTGGCAAAATGGTCAGGGATTGATTTACTTACAACAATGATGTCATCTAGGTAAGCAAAAAGAGAGTGTCCCATCATGCCTCTAAAGACCGAATGGATAAGTCGCATGAATACTGAAGGAGCATTTCTCAAACCAAAAGGAAGTCTCTTAAACTGAAAATGTCCGTCCGGAAGGGGTGCTCAAGGCTTTAATTGAGCGAGAGGATTCTTCCATTTCAACCAGCCAGTAACCACTGAGGAGGTCTATGGATGAAAAGACAACATTATTTTCACCTAGTGATTCTAGCAAAACTGTGAGGACAGGTAACGGAAAATGGTCTGGAATGGTTACGGAATTTACTTTACGGTAATCCACTACTGGTCTAAAGCTGCCGTCCTTCTTTGGGACTAAGAAAAGAGGACTATTCCATGGACTGACGGAGGGTTCGATAATGTCCTGAACTAACATATTCTGTACCATCTGATCTCTCTGTTTTCTCAGTCTGTGAGGTAACCGATATGCTGGTATGTAAATCGGCTGAGTTCCTGGCACTAGGTCTACGTGATGTTTGACTAAGTCTGTCTTGCCCATTTGTTCTCCGGGTAAGGCTACCACATTTCTGTAAGCGTGCAAAAGGTCGAGCAGTTGAGATTTATGCTGTGGAAAATCTTTGCAAGTTAGATTTGAGAGCAGGTCAGGTGAACGAGACGGAGCAGATCCCGTAGAGTTAATGGCACATATACCTGTTGGTTGACTATCATCATCAGTATGAATAGCAGGGATAGAGGATTCCTGGCACACCATTACGGCCGCTGGTTATACTAGGAAATCTCCGATCTTTACACCACTTTTAAGTTTTAGTGGAGCATTCGTGACATTGAGCAAGTATAGATAACATAGGCTGTCCTCTAAGATTGTGCACCAGGATGACTCATAAGTTAAGCCATTCACACAACACGTCTCAGGTAGTGTTAGTACATCCACTCCTTCTTTCGCACCTACAAAATGAACAGAGACTTTGGTGAACTCATGCGGTAACAAAATTGTGCACATATTTGTTACTGCACGCCTCGTCTCTGCATGTTGGAGAACATCAGTTAGACTTTGTGAGGTAAGTAACTGAGACATGTCTGAGTCAGCTGTAGTGCTGTCATTAGAGGAGGCTGGAAGAGCCTTTTCTGAATGCTGAGAGGATGTACCATTAGGTGTGGAGGAATGCATGTCCTTGCTCTCAGTCAGCGAGGGAATGATCTCTATTCTCGGGTGATGATGATGATGATGATGGCTTGGCTTGTTCTGTACTCTTAGGGAGTGCGAGAGTCAGGGGGGACTGAATGACTGAAGATACTGGCAGTACATGATTGGGACATTCCATACTGCAGACTGTGAACCCAGAAATGTCTATACTACTACAGGCAGGTAATAATGCAATGGAGTGTTGTGCCATTGTGGGTAAGCCAATAAGGGCATCTGCTGGACATTTCAGGTGGTTAGTAACAACAAATTCTATTGGGAAAGGGAGCAAGGCGCTGTCTAGTTGTACTTCTAAAGTGACTCTTCCCTTGACCTTAAACTCTGAGCCTTCTACACTGCATAGGCGAATGTCTGGCAGTTCAAGGAAACTGACGTGGTTGCGGTGGCGCTGAATGATGTCTAAGGAGGTATCAGAAATCAAGTTTACTATAGATCCGGTGTCCATGAAGAACGACGTTGGTATGTCATGACTCCGTCCTAGAATGACTAGACCTGAGGAAGTTATAGGTCCTACATGGCGGATGGGGAGTTGGTGTTCTGTTGCTACTTCATATTGGTCTGATAGGGGCGCGCTACTTCACCTGACTGGTGGAGATTTAGGTAGCGACACTCTTCTGTAGTGTGTGTTGTACTAGTCTTGTGATATTTGCATGTAGGGCAACGCGAATGGGACGGCGTATGCCGTCTAGTTTGGGAGTAAGGCCGTGTGTGTTTACGGTCGCAACTGTTTGCTCATGTCCGGGTTTTCCTCAGTGCCAGCAGAGAATCGAGGACTGTCTGTTCTGTCGGACGCTAGATTGATCACGACCGGCGGTTGGAGAACAATGTGTGGTAGGTCTGCCTTGTGTGGTTGAACGGGAACGGTAGTGGTCTGGGGAAGTGGTAATGTGACAGACCTGAGAGAGCAAGGGTCGGTCTGTGGCCTGACGTGTGTGGTTTGAACCTGTTCTTTCATGGATGGTTTTATTAATCTGAACAATTTTATCTCCCGGATTGAAACCGATCGCCAGGGATATTTCTCTCTGTTTAGGAATAAGCCAATGGAAGAATCTCAGGTAACCAAATAAATCTGCAAGATTGTTGATTGAAACCATAGGAGCTCCATCTACCTCCTGTACCAATTTCGTGCCTATAAGTAATTGGCGGATCTCGCTACTAGTGGCTTTCATGGCAGCGGCTGCTTCGGGTTAGTTTGGCATGCTGGGGTGGGACTTGCAATCTGGGTGAGGAGATTAGTGAACCCAATGAGAGATGCAGCATTGCAATGTTGGCAACAAAGTGTTATGAGTTCCTTACAGAAATCATCAAAGGTTGATATGCCATCAAAATGTCCAGCACGGATCGTGGATCCGATATCCGATTTGCCTTGGTGTAAGCGACCCATGAGATGAGAGACTTTGAGGTTTTCATCTGTAAACCGCCGATTGTGGATGTCGGTTTCGACCTCTCTGAGAAAATCATAAAGAGACCAATTGGAATCTTCGCCGGTAAATTTGGGACGATTGGCATCGTCGAGATAGATAGACTGGGGAGTAGGGGTTGTTTGGTTCATGGTTGGAAGTGTGGAAGGGATGGGAGTATGACAGAGAGAGAAGGTAGTGGTAGTTAAGTGTAAGGGAGACGTGAGATGAAGTGGGGCAGAAGAGTTAACGAGAGTGGTAAGAGTAAGGAGAGAATCAGGCAGTGTAGTAACAGGGGTAAAGTATGAAGTATCTCGATGGACAGTATCTGGATGTGAAGTGTGTCGGGAGGCGAGTAATGAAGTGGTGGGTGGTGACGCAGGGCGGGGGTACGTGCGTCCGCTCGGCGGGTGGAGTGTGATCATTCGTTGTTTCTTAGCTGAGCGGGGTTGGAGTAAGTTCCATATATTGAAAGTATGACATGTAGTCTGGCGACGTAATATAAGATGAGAGATGAGGAGTGAT
>JAGKTI010003171.1:0-59748 GCA_018397915.1 Birgus latro
TGTGTGTGTGTGTGTGTGTGTGTGTGTGTGTGTGTGTGTGTGTGTGTTAGGGGAGTGTTGTCTATAGTGAGGTGCGGAATGTGACTGTGTTGCATATTGTAGTCAGTGGGAATGATTTTTGAGTGCTTCCCTTGTCAGCTGCGCATGAAGGTGTTAATTTAACATTTTGTTGTGGTGGCAGAGTGTGAGCAGCACCTTCACAACTACCAGCAGCAGCAACACCACCAACACCAGCAGCAGTGGGGCATCGACGGGTCCAGGGCGCAGGAGGTCTGACCCAGGCGACCCTCAGCAGTTTAGTAAATGTGACGTGTGTGGCGAGACTGGGGGCGTCACCAACACTGTTGCGTGAGTTATTTACCACTTTATTCTTTTGTCAGTTAGTCACTGAGTAAGTGTGATGTATGAGGCAAGGCTGGAGGCATCGACACTTGTCTCATGAGTTATTAATAACTTCACTTATTACTAACAGGGTCACACTCTGCCTAAAAGCTGGTCTGATTAGAGTTATACATCTGTGGAGAATTTCATTTTCCCAGATTTAAATCATCATCATCCGGACCTCTTTCCTACCCTAGGGCAGGGTGTCCTAGATTAAAAAAAAAAAAAAAAAAAAAGTAAGGCCATGCATTGAGGACAAAAACACACACACAGATGCATATGTAGTGCTTTATATACAGTATCATTAAGTCCTTGTCTATATATACAGGCGGCCATCCACATTCGTTGGGGTTAGGGGACACAGACCCCCGCGAATGTGGAATTTCCTCAAATGTTTGGTGTTCCCTCCCATAAATGCCTCTACAGCTGCAAATCACCCCCTGTGAGCAAGTGTGCACATACTGGACCTAATAAACCATATCTGGGACCTGAAAGCAGCATAAAATATCGCAAATAGTCCACTATATATATAAATATATATAGGAGGTTAGTGAGGGATGTTAAAGTTACAGGAAGGGAGGAGTGTGTGCAGCAGCACAAACCGTTGATTTGTGACATGGTGCTTAAGGAACGAGTGATGAGAAGGAGGACATATGTACCTAGGAGGAAAATATGGAAGCTGGGAAACCAATCAGTAAGGGATGCCTTTTATAGTGAGATGAGGAGAGTGGTGGCTGAACAGGGAGCCGTAGATAGAGGCGTTAATGAACAGTATAGAGCCCTTTTGAGAGTTACCGATGCAATATGCGGTTGGATAAGAGGCCCACCAAGACATAAAGTAACTTGGTGGTGGGATGAGGGTGTAGAAGCCGCAGTTAAGGAAAAAAGAAGGCTTTTCCGGGAATGGAAGAAGGGTGGTAACAGGAGGAGTACTTGGCTGCCAAGCGCAGGGCTAGAAGAGAGGTATACAGGGCGAAGTCTGAGTCACAGAGACTTTTACTTGATAATCTAAATCATGGAGAAAGGAAAAATATGATTTTTAGGGTGGCAGATCAGGTGAAGAGGGATAATCGGGACATTGTAGGTGAGCAGTGTGTGAAGAATGATGAAGGAAGGGTAGTGGTGAACAGTGAGGATATTAAAGATGCATGGAGAAAGCATTACACGTATAGCCGGTTGTTGAATGAGGAGTTTAATTGGGATTGGGAAGGTTTGGTGCCAGCAGATCCAGTATTTGGCCCTTGGCCTTTGATTGACGCTGCTACTGTGAGTGAGGCAATAGGCAGGTTGCGGGTGGGGAAGACGGCAGGTGTGTCTGGGTTGACTGCCGAAATGTTGAAGGCCTCAGGAGATACTGGGGTGAGGTTAGTTACTGACCTGATAAACATGATTATATATGAGTGTGTTGTCCCAGATGATTGGTTGAAGAGTGTAATTGTAAATGTGTACAAAGGGAAGGGTGATGCCCTGGAAAGGGGAAATTACAGAGGTATAAAGCTCTTAGATCAGATAATGAAAGTAATGGAGAGAGTTCTAGAAGGTATGATTAGAGAAAGAGTGAATATCGATGAGATGCAGTTATGGTTTATGCCAGGCAGGGGGACCACTGATGCCATATTCATTGTTCGACAGCTTCAGGAAAAATATATTGGAAAGAAAAGGGAATTGTATTTTGTTTTTGTTGATTTGGAAAAGGCCTTTAACAAAGTCCCTAGAGAGGTGGTGAAGTGGGCAATGAGAAAGCTAGGGTTGGAAGAGTGGCTGGTTAGGGTGGTTATGGCCATGTACGTGGGTGCTCGCACCCAGGTATGAGTGAATGGAGTTTTGAGTGATGAGTTTTCCGTGAATGTTGGTGTGCATCAGGGATCAGTTTTGAGTCCCTTGTTGTTTATCATGGTGCTTGAAGCCCTCTCACATGACTTTAGAGATGGACTTCCATGGGAGTTGTTGTATGCTGATGATTTGGTGTTGATTGCAGAAAATGAAAAGGAGGCGGAGGAAAGATTTAAGAAGTGGAGAGATGGTATGGGGCACAAGGGCTTAAGGGTAAATGCAGATAAAACAAAAGTGATGATATCTAGGGTTGGTGGCGGTACAATCAGAGGAGAGGGAGAGTGGCCATGTGCAGTTTGCCACAAGGGTGTGGGAAGTAATTCCATCGTGTGTAGTGTTTGTGATAAATAGGTGCACAAGAGATGTAGTGGTATTAGAGGTAGACGGCGAGATAATGCTGATTTCATGTGTGCGGCGTGTCGGGGAGAGCAGGTGGAGATTGTTAGGCGTGAGAGGGTTGAACTTGCTGGTGAGTCTCTTGAGTGTGTGGAAGAGTTTTGTTATTTGGGAGACATGTTATGTGCCGGAGATGGGGCTGGAGTTAGCTTGGTTGCTAGGGTGAGAAGTGGTTGGAAGAAGTTCAGGGAGCTGTTGCCTCTCCTGACATTGAGGGGACTCTCCTTACATGTTAAAGGGTCTTTGTATGCAGCATGTGTTAGGAGTGTAATGCTGTATGGTAGTGAGACCTGGGCAGTAAAGGAAGAGGATATTCGAAGGCTCAAATGTACAGAAATGACAGTGATTAGGTGGACGTGCAGTGTGTCCTTGTGTGTGAGGCCTGGGGGGGCTGGGTTTTTGATGGAAGAGTTGAGAGGTAGGATGGGACTGGAGTGTATTGGTGCTGTGATGAGAAGTAGGAGGTTGAGGTGGTTTGGACATGTGGAGAGGATGGGGGATGATAATTGGGTGCAGAAAGTGAGAAGTGTTAATGTTGGGGGTAGAGTAGTGAGAGGTTGACTGAAAAACACCTGGGACAAGGTCATTGAGTGTGACCTCAGGGTGAAGGGACTACATAGGGAAGCTGCCAGAGATTGAGCAGCATGGAGAACCGCCATTAGGTGACAAAGGCCGATGCATGCAAGCATGCTGGAGCCTTCTAAAATGAAAATGAATGAAAACAATATATTTATAATATACGGTTTGGTTGATTTGCTCCCCCCCCCCATTTGCAGCACCAGCTGTTGGGGGAGGAAATGACTCTTTTTACCAGTACCTGATGGAACTGAGCTATTTCCTTCCATCTATCTATCATGTAATCCACAACTTGAAAACCTAGTCATAGTTGTATAAAATTGATTAGTCTTAGATATAAATAGAAGTGAATCCCTTGGTTACTACTCAGGTAGAGTCTGACTACACTTGCTCATCAGCTCACAGACATGTGACTAATCATTCTTGCCTTAAATTTCTAGACTGAAAAGCCATCCTCAGGACTGATTATTCTTGATGAGGCAATTACTTAAGTCTGTATTTAATTTGTGACATGGGGATGAGATTATGAGATACTTCTATCACTGTGGCACAAGTTAATTACAGCATTATTTACTAGTTAGTCAGTAAGTGTAATATGTGGTTAGGCAAGAGCAACGAAGTTAGAGGTACTGTGGAACTAAATGTGGACCATAAAGGTTTAAATCCAAGGGAAGGTTCGTGTTTATCTCTCACATAATGCTTGTCAGGCAAGCATCTGATCTGTCTCACCTTTAATGCATGGACTAAGTAGCCTAGCCCTGGGCCCTTGCACCTCTGATGGGACAAGAGATGGGGAAGATAAGGATTTGGTAGTGGTGAGTGAAGCAAGACAGGTGGGGTCATCAAGGCTTTGATGTGAGTTAATTACAGTTTGGTTCACCAGTCAGACATTCACTATAATGTTTATAGTGTGACATATACAACTTAATTCACCAGTCAGTCAGTGTTATGCTTGCAAGGTGATTTTATAACCATTAAGCCACTAGTCAGTCACTATGATGATGATGGCATGTTCTGCAGGTGTGACGAGTGCAATAAGGCGTATCATTTCAACTGCTTGGAGCCGCCCCTGAAGAAATCCCCTAAGCGGCGAGGCTACTCCTGGTTCTGTGAAGACTGCGACAACGCGGTAAGAACCATCAACCTTGCACACATTCAGTGGAACCTCTCACTTCCTCAAGGGTTGTAAGCCTTAACCCACACACAACCTTGCATACCCCCGACACTTGCCTCACCTAGTACATACAGTACCTTCATTTTATTAACCCATCAACCAAATAACCATCAACCTAGCACACATTCAATGGAATGTATAACTTCCACATTATTGTGAAGCTTCAGTGCCACACTTAACCTTGCACACCCCAAACACCTTCAGTCTGATAGCATACTTGTATTCTATTCTTGCTACCTCTGGAAAGAAGTTCTTTGTGTAGTGGCACTGATATGACCAAGCTGCATTGCTGTCCGATTTTATAAATGTGCCTCAACTCTTTCCCTGTCCCCCAAAAGAAGGATGGTGGACTGCAGGAGGAAGGTAACAAGCCTGCTGTCCACTGGATTTGTGTTTCAAATGAGCCTGGGTTTACAACAGCTACTGCTTCCTCCAGATAATTTATTGTATTCAGCTAGAGTAAGATCTCTTGCACTGAATTGGGTAATGGACATTAAGCCTAAACCTCCAGTGTGAAAGTCTTTCTTAAGTAAAACCATCTACAGGTAATAAGAAAAAAAAGATGCAGCATCATAGTTATTTTTGTTGTTGATCAACTGCCATCTGTCTGGCTGAGCAGACCTATAAACTGCAGGCAAGCAACCA
The DNA here is from genome assembly GCA_018397915.1 of Birgus latro. Lineage (NCBI taxonomy): Eukaryota > Metazoa > Arthropoda > Malacostraca > Decapoda > Coenobitidae > Birgus > Birgus latro. The sequence continues at coordinate 5,006 of JAGKTI010003171.1, forward strand.
CCCTTGCAAGGTTGCCCTGTGCAGTGAACTGATGTTCCCTTGCATCTGACAGTGCCTCACCACAGCAAGGGTTGGTTCCTGGATGGATGCCCTATTTGCTGTCCACCCAGTTAACAGGAGCACCACAGTAGGCTCCACTTTACCCTGTAATTTGGCCATACAATATGATTACCACCCAGCATTAAAAATTATTTCCTGGGTTACAGGAAACTATTAGCCTTGTCACTCAGTGTAGAGTCACCTGAGTAAGGAAAGGTAACAGGATGGAAAGGTAGAAGTAGGAAGAGAGGAGGACAGTCACAGACAGAATGAGAAAGGGGAAGGAGGAAGTAGGCAGCAAGTGAGTGGATGATGGTCACCACCACATCATCATAGTAAAGTGGTTAACCCTTTGATAACTAGGATGTCTCGACAGAATAAAGTTATCAGCAGTTAGTCACAATAAAATTTCTGTATGCTTCAGTAGCACAGAACAGGGATTGTGAGGCATCATACATATACATCCTTATACACCTTGGGTCATAAACCCAGCAGCTTGGGAGGCTTTGGTGGGGTTTGTACAACCTGGCAGCTTCACCATACATTCATATCAGTGCCACCACATAAAGGCATTCCTCACCAACCACAGTGAAGAGGCTAAACACTTGCTTAGTTCATAGCATATTGCCATATTAAATCCTTCAAGCCATTGACATACAATATTTTGTACAGGAAAACCCCTTTAAAGCAAACCAGTTCGGGGGAAGAGTGTTCATCGTAACTGGTTGTCCATCATATAGCAATTTTATAATGTGGCATCAGAATTAAGCAGTTTACCAGTGTATCAATTCACTTCTTACTACTTAAAAGCTGACACAGTGTTTCATTCAGTCAGCAACAAAAGAATGGACAGCTAAGAAAAGTGGTAAGATTTTGGGTCTGTGTTTGGCATCTTTCTCAGAGTCATAATTCCTCACTTCAGAAATCTCTCTCACTTGTGTGCCCAGAAAGGTTGTTATTGTATTCTATTATTGGTATTCCCTAATGATTTTACACAGCTTAGGGGAAACTTTTCAAACTGGAGGCATTTGTTACAACTTGTTCATAACCATTCACCACAAGAGGTCTCCCCAAATCTGAAAAATGTCATCTGGAGGTAGCAAGAATCAAAGGGTAAAACATGTCACCTGAGGGAAGAAGTTGAGTTCTCTTTTCATTTTTATTTTGTTCTGTCTCCAGATGATTTTATTCAGCTTAGGATAGAATTTTTCATCTGGAGGGATTGAAGAAAGCCATAATAAATCCCTTTAAAAAATTAGAGGCTTCTCCTAGATTGAATAAATGTCTGGTAACAACGGGAATAAACCAAAAGAACGTCACGCAAGTTCAAGTGGTTAATTCTGAGAGGGTGAATGTTTCTGGAAGGCCCTGGTTTTTTATGTCTATGCATGGAATGCCAGTAGTTGTTATTTGCCATTAGCCTGCATCCTACATTAGTGAGTGTAGAAACAGTACAGAATGGCCAGAAATGTTGTTTGATTATCACTTGATTCAGAACTTATTGTCAGAACCTTAGAACTCCTTCATATCTTCATACTCTCAGTTTTTATAACAATACAGCTTGTAATCTTAACCTTTCCTTGGTTTTATCTGGAGGACATCTTTATATTTATTCTTGACAAGCAGCTGATTTTGTTATGTAGCTTAGGAGAGACTTTTCAGATTAAAGGTGTTTATAACCTTCATTATCCCCGTCACTACCATATGTTGACCACAGAGTTAAGCAAAATTGTGTGTTAGTAGCAAGAATAAGATTACATCATTATAATGAAGCATTTAACCATCAGCCAAATGATCCATTTTTATGTTTTATTCTTAATCATAGTCAGTCCTTTTTTTCATCTGGCAAAGATCCCAAACACTTTTAAGCTTAGTTGATGACTAGGTGTTTAATAAGATTTGATGGCTGATTTGACTAGACTCCATTTCACCTAGTCTGGTACCATCAGTGATGTTCTCCAGACCTGTAGCATCGATAAGGGTCCTTAATGCTGGATATACCTTTTTGTATTGCCTTTTATACTGGTTCTCAAGGTAATAATTAGAAGTTCACTTAGTGTAAATAGATTTACACGATCATTACAGGCAATGAGGACATCACTGACGGTGCCAAACTTGGTGAAATGAAGTATAGTAACTAAGGGGAGGCGGTAGCTCGATCGGTAGAGAGTTGGCTTGCGGTCCCGTGGGACCCAGGTTCGAATCCTCACTGGTGCAGGGTACAGTTTAAGGATTTGAATTTCATTAAATCAGGCTTTACTGATCTACCAGAAGACCCGCCGACATGTCGTAAAAATGACCCCGCTAATACCAATACACCAGTCCTGTATGAGACAGCCCTAGCATGTATTCAATATGGACGGTGGGTGTTAAGCGCCGAAGTGGTGACATGTAGATTGTAGGAGGACGACTGGGCCTTGATAGCAGCCTGTGAAGCCTATGCCCAGAGTCGGACACATAAAAAAAAAATAAAAAAAAAACTAAGGAGACCCATTCCGACCTAACAAAAGCTCATCAGATTTCATACAACCACAACTTAATATTGTAAGCTGTGGGATTGGCTGAGTTCCATCAGATTAAAACAAACCAGCTGTAACACCCAGCTGTTTTATTCAGCTTAAGAAAGACATAAAGCTGAAGGACTTAGTTAACCTTTTCAGTCCAAAGATGGCCATTTTAGTATAGATAACACCAGATGATTTTACATCCTCAGACTGAAGGGGTTTATCATTCCATTCCAGTATTTTCTAACCCCTTCAGTTGGAATAATCTCTGAAGGTGAATAGAATAATTGGTAGTGACTGAATATGGTGCCAAATGTTTTTCATGCATACAGAGTTAACTACAGTACGCTTCTCCTTTTTTTGGATGGCCCGGCCTTCACTACAGGTGAAGGGAATCTTTGAATGAATGAATGCTTCTCCTTCCATTGTATTTGACAACAAATATGAAAATTAATCACACTGCTAACCAATGTGTCTTCTGTGGTGCATTAGCCTATTTTTCTCAGGCTACCAGAAGATTATTTTTCCAGTTAAAGGGGAATTGTAATAGTCATTGGGTAGAAAACACTCTCAGAGTAACCGTTGAACTGCTGGAAAGTCCCACAGCTGAATAAGACTGATTACAGTTAGAATAAAATACCCGAATGCATCCATGGTAACTATTTCTGAAGGGTAGATATAAATCTTTTTCATTTTCATATACTGTACAATAATAATGTTGGTTTAACACTCAGGCAGCTGTGATTCAGCTAGATTTTATTCATCTGGCATTTGCCAGAATAGAGTACTAGTGTTGTCACAAACTTGTGTGAATTTAATGGTTATGGAAGTAGCATTGAGGCATGTGACTCACTTTTAATTAAAATCATCTGGCAGCTGGAATAGAGTAGTAGAACTGTTTCAACCCTGAGAGTGAAAGGCTCTGCTTTCCCACTACAGTATTACCGGTATATTATAAATTTAACCCAGTCGGTGATAGTTACCTTAATACTCTGGTAATTGGTCTTTAAGCCATGTATTATCTCAGCTCAAGCATGTGGTAAGGAACTTGGGAATAATACTAATAGCATGGATCTCTGTATGTTCTTTTTAGTAACTAACATTCATATTATCTAGAGGCCAAGGATATCTTTTTAATTTTATTCTTTCCACTCCTGATTATTTCATTCAGCTTTGAATAGACATGGAAGGGTTAGATACAGCCTCTACTAGAGTCATGAAAACTTAAACTGTAAACTATAATGGATGAAGGAGTTAACCCCTACACCGTGGGGTTGTCAGAGGTTTTCTGTGCGTTTCCCGCGGGGATATTCGCGCTCCGACTGACTTTTTTAAATTTGCCAAAAATCAATTATTAGTCCTAGAATATTATAATTACACATGCATATGGCACATACCTTCAGCTTTCTCCTGGGATGTTTTTTTTAGCACTCGTTGACTACCATAGGACTTGTGGAGACTTCTGAAGTTGGGTAACTAAGTCTCCACTTTACACTTCCCGACATCCCCTAATCTGAATACCACTGCCAGATATTATCACTAGAAACACTATTCAATGATTTCCAAGTAGTTTGGAATCCATACTAGAAAAAAAAAACATTGAAAGAATTGTAAAATACGAGCACGTACGAGCCTCCCACTCCCGCTAATTCGCCGCTTGTACTGTATTGTCATTTCCATATACACACTCATACTTTATTATTTCTAGTACTTTATTAAACTTATATATATCTACAGTCCTTTACCGCTTCCCACACGATGTTTAGTAGGGGTAGAGGTCACAGGGCCTTTTATAACAGGCGCAAAAGAGACAGAAATGGACGGGCATCATTTCACCGAGAAGGACGAGAGCAAACTGGCTGTATCTGGTAGCAGAGTTGAAAGTGTCAGCTGCTAATGTATATGCTAAGAAATAAGTCGTAGGAAATCTAGACAATACATATAAATTAGGTAGTTCCAGGTGAATGTAAATATCACTCAGGCTTCTCCCTTCCTTTCTTATACGAGAGTAGCTCATACGGCATATTTCACGGGGGGGAAAAGCAGGGGAAATTAGCGAACGAGTGCAGGTTGGATGTGTTGACGCCATCTTAAAAAAAAGAAAACATTCTTGTGGTTAGCAAGGAGAAACAAATAAATTAACACTCACCATTGAATTTAGTATTTACTGGCATTCCCCTTCACCTTTATTATCTTCTTAAGGCTTCTGGGGAGACTGATGGCGTAGTTTTGCAGAACAGACGGACTAAAACTGCTCCATAGCTGCAGCCTCAAGTTTAGGCAAAGATGATGTGTCCATACTACGCAGCTGCCGCTTCATGTGCGCCCATAAATTCTCAATGGGATTGATATCTGGGCTGTTTCCGGGCCAATCTCGAATAAAGGGAACCTCACAGTCTGTTAGCCACTGTTTCACTGACTTTGCAACATGTGCAGGGGCAGAATCTTGCATAAATACTCTTGCCTTGGTTTTATCAAAAGAGTCACTTAAAACATCACATAAGAGCTCCAAATAATTGTTCTGGTTCACTTTTTCATTTGCAGGTAGAATTACCAACTCACCAACACCATAATATGTAAAGCAGCCCCAAGCCATGAGTGAGGCTGGGTATTTAACAAACTTGGAAGTGTACTTAGGATCCAGGGGGTCACTGCCTGGTTTGCGGTACACTCGTGATGAAGGGGTACCAGTGACAGTAAATGTTGACTCATCACTCCAAAGCACAGTTTTCCATTGCTCCTCACTCCAGGCAAGATATTTCTTACAAAAATTTACTCTCTTTTTCTTCTGAAGTGCAGTTAGCAGTGGTTTTTTACGAGCACAAAAACTCCTGTAGCCCAGATCGTCATGCAACAGCTGCTGCACACTTCTGACAGACACATCTGCCAGCAACTGTGGGTTCTTTTCTTTTAAATCCCATGCTGTTAGCCTTGGATCCTTGCTAACTTGCCTTGAGATCAGCTGACGGGTCCTGAAGGTTGTCTTACGAGGTCTCCCAGGCTTGGGAAGTGGAGTGGGAGGAATGGCCTCCCCACTGTCCTTGAACCGCTTCACCAGTCTCTGCACTGTCCTCAGTCAAACACCTGTTTGATTTGCAATAAATGGGAGTTTGTGGCCATCTTTGTAAAAAGTAATCATTTCCACACGTTTGTCCTTGCCTGTGGTTACTTTAGGCATGATGAGAATGTGGTAGGTAACCAAATAACTGTGTTATTTGAGTCAAAACATGCCCTCGTGGTGCATCACACACAGAGACAATCCTCCTCCTGTGGCTGGCCAAACATTACTGAGCCTGCTCCTGTGGTGCCAAACCTATCAAGCAGGGTTGCCAGCTCCCGTTGAAAAAGCATCAGCTCATTTTGCATCACGGGAGGGTAGTATTGACCCTACTTCACTTAACGTGAAAAAAAATGATGTCGGCCCTTTAGCGTCAATACTTTCCGCGCATACTGTATATATATATATATATATATATATATATATATATATATATATATAATTTTGTATAAGAATAGGGCATAGGGCTCATTTCAATGGATGAAAACAGTGGAAAAATATGGGGAAGATTTACTTACCGCAGAGCAGCTGAGGAGACAACACGAGAGGGTAATGGAGGAGAGGTAGGGAGGGGAGTCTAGAATGGTGGAAAATGGCTAAATTGTCAACAATGGATGGGAGTACTAATGACATTAGCAGCTCTGACTATTGTTGGACATTGGCAGTGCTGATAGATGATACATGTCACCACCTGAAAGCCCGGGGGAATTAAAAATAACACAGAGTCACTCAAGTGATGCCCAGCGGTATGATCCATTACCCGCGGTGTAGGAGTTAATAACCTAAAATTTGTTTCAAGAGTCTTGTACCAATTTGCTGACAAGTTCATAGTCTTCCTTACTGTGGCAGTCCTGCAGTGTTGGACACACTAAGAAACATTACTTATCTTCAACTGTTCCACTTTATTCTTGCAACTTCCAGTCAATTTTTATTTAGCCCAAGAACTATTTCATACTAAATGCTATAGTCAATTTTTATTTAGCCCAAGAACTATTTCATACTAAATGCTATAATAAGGGCTATATCAGGGGCATAGCCAGGGTAAAATTAAAATGTTGTGGTCAAGCCTGATTATGAGGTGGCCCAAGGACAACCCTTAAGGGAGGTCCAGAGGTATTCCTCTGGGGTAGCCAGGTGTATTTCAGGGGTTGCTGGTACCACCCTGGCCACCCCTCTACCTATTCCGTTGGGCTGTATCAAACCCTCTCAGTCTGTAAAAGCTGTGCAAAGCAGAATATAGTTGCATAGAGATGGCAGGAACAGAACTGATAGTTTGAAAGAATTATGCACTGGATCCAGCAGTGTCATTTTCACTCTATTCTTACCATTTCCATTCAGTTCAGGATAGACTTTTCAGACTTAAAGGGCTCAATATATCCCATCTAAGCCCCCTTCAGTATTGGAGGTTTTCCTGAGGTGAGTGGAGTCAGCTGGTAGCAATAAATTTACACCAAAAAGGACATCACTGGATTCAAGGAGTTAACCCATTCAGTCCAGTGATATACTGTACATTTTGCAATTTCTGCCACAGACGGTTGTATTCACCAGAAAATAGTATTTTAGAATTGTAGGGATCAGCTTTAACCCTTAACCAGCAGTGGAACTATATATAGACTGTGTAAAATACTGAAAAATTGCAGGAAGACTATTTATAGACACTATCCCCAAAATTGTCTCTTGTAAATCCTAGCAGAGACTATACAGTATATAGACGGTAATGTGTAAGTGCCCTAGAGCCTCAGATATCCCTATCTGGCAACCTACGGGTAGCGGGTGGCTTATATAAGGGTGCGCACCTGGTGGCTCAACTGACGGGCCCTTACTTGGCCCGGTCCTCCCAAGGGAGGAAAATCTCAACAACAACGGTGGCTCAGTCAGTTTGTTCCCAGCTCTTAGAGGGGGTGCAGCACTCTTTTCTCCTGTAGAACTCGATTTATGTTTTGATATTTGGATGTACTCAGACTTATGTACCACAGTAATAGATGAAAAGAAAAATGCCACAAGATGCAAAAGTTAAAGGTTAGGTTAGGTTAGCAGCAGTTTAGTGAGGTAGGGTGGAGGGAAACCACATCCAGGTCACAAGTCCTGGACACAGCTTTGCCTAAGAGTGACTCCATTTACCTTACATTTACAAATACGAACAATAGCTGCTAACAAAGTTAAGGTTTTAATTACTGTATAAACATCTTTACTATGCTAATGAAATGTAACAACTGTTCTGAATTGCAGTAGTCTATATATAGATTATTTTAAAGCCTTACATGCAGTAGAGTCTATATATAGATTATGTTAAAGCCTTATATGCAGTAGAGTCTATATATAGATTATGTTAAAACCTTACATGCGGTAGAGTCTATATATAGATTATGTTAAAACAGTATATAATGCGGTGTAACTATATTTATGTTCCAGTCCTGTGGTCGGGGGCATCTATATAAAGACTTTTTTTTTTTTTTTTTTTTTTTTTTTTAGGTGCTTCTCACCAACTGCTGCCGATAGCTAAAGGTTAACTTTTTTCTTTTTTTTTTAAGGAAAATTATGTAGGAGCAACAAGAATACAGTAAAAAGATATCATTCGGCCATTTGCAGGTTAAATAAAATCATCTGGTAGGATCAGGATGTCACCCAGATTGAAAGGCTCCAGTCACCCTGCAGGCAACCCCCAACACTATGGGGTGAAGGGTGCAGCTCAGTCTAGCCACAGGGTCACTGAATACTCCACTGAGAGTTTGGTAGCAAAAATATAGAGCATGTTGGTCAAGTGGCTAGAGCACCCCACTCGGAGTGACTGGAGTTGGTCATCATACACCTAATTCTGTGGCTGGATTGGAATGTTTCCTCTGTGTCAGTAGTGCTTGGTGCTGGTGCAGACTGCTGTGTCGTCTTTGCACAGAGGCAAATAATTTTATTGTTCTTGCCTAGCCCAGGGTTCCTACACTCTTCATGGGACAGCATAGGATTGGATGATGAATGGATAATTGGTAAAAAGGAATGAGGTGCTTGATCATCTCACAAAATGTTAAAATGTAACTGCTAGTTGCATAATTTTTAAATCATCCAGTTTATTCCCCTGGCTTCATTTTTTTTTTTTTTTAACTACAGTACTGTAATTAAAGCTCCAGTATAGCATATTTTGAAATATTTTGATCCAGTAAAAATAAGCTTAAATGTTTTGAGAAGGTATTAAAATTCTGGAAATTAGTGTAACATTGTGGGTGGGAATGATAGTTTGCAGATATGCTTCTTTCTTAGCATATCCTCTCAGGTTGCCAGAGAGTTCAGAACATTTGACAGATTACCAAAGCATCAGCAGTATTTGCTATAGATAGGTAAGTTATCATGGTCTGAACTTTATTGTCTTGGGTCAGTTGGCCATATTGTTAAAACTGAGTTTCCAAAAGCGTAAGCAAGCCCCTAATTTGTTATGGTCCTTTATGGACTATGCACATGTTTGATGTGATCAGCCTTCAACCCACATTACATTGTGTAGTCAGTGACAGTAGAGAAGGGTTATTGTCATCAACACATGCATCAGAAATTATTGTGAAAACTGTAGAATTTGTTCATGCATTGATACCCAGTTTAGTAGTACAGGCCTTTGCCTTCAGTGCAGTATATCTTAAGGATCTGAATGAAATACTGTACACTGTTTCTTACTTCCACTATACAGTATTCACTTTATGAAATGCAATTGGAAGTCCTTATGTCTTAACTTTCAGTCTACTGTATGTGTCCATTGTTCTGCTTGTCTAGCAGTTTGACCCAGCATCTTTCTCTTCTTTTTCAGACGTAGAACTGCCTGTGTTTCCCTGCTCTACACACGCGTATTTACTAATGGTTGTGGGATCCTTCCACTCTCTATCTTTCTGTAGCTGTGTGACATCAGAAATGGGTGCATATGTGCATTTGTATGTGTTTGAATGTTTGCTTGCATGCATGCATGTGTGTGTGTGTGCATTTGTGTGCTGTCACTTGTGTGTATGGCTTGCCACATTGGCTCTAAAAAATAAGTTTATAGTAATATCAGATGAATGTTTTATATAAGTACTATAGTATTGGTAAGAGTTTATGATAAAGTATTATTTACTGAGGGTGTATTTATCAAGAGTCCAGTTGGGCTCAAAATCTAAGCATTGGTATTCTTCACTCAAGTGAAAGGTGGAGAATGTTTGATATAAAAGTGTGTGTGTAAGTTATTGTAGGTACAGAATATGACAGTACTTGTCACAGAGCTGTATTGGCTTGAGAATATATGTATAACTTAAATATGAGGCTTGGGACCATATTATCATAGACTTGGGGGACTCCCAAGCACATCTTCCTTACCAATTTATTTATGTGTGTGATGCACTAATAATTGTTACTTCTTTTAATCAGTCTCCTTACTGTAGTAGTGGTTGTGGTTATTGTAGCCCAGGTTCATCTGAAATGTGAACCCAGTGGACTGCAGGCAAAACTTGTCCTACAGTCCACCATCCCCTTTTAGGGGGAACAGAGAGGGCAATGAACATTTGCATAACCTGGAAGTGGAGTCACCCAGTTATATCAGCGCCACCACATGGAGGCGACTGTTTTCAGCACCAGTCTAAATATTACAAGGCATAAAAAAAGAACAGCAAGATGTAATAAATATGCAAAGGAAGAAGCGCTAGAGAGTCATCTTAATTGATATGACTCTTGGAGTGTTCAGTATAGTGTTCTTGAAGATATATGGAACTGAACTTTATTATGTTTATGATAGGTTCACCCCACTCATTATCTAAGAAGTTTGTAGCCTGGTTGCTAGGCTTCCTGAAAAATGTAGATTTGTAGTACAGCTGTACTTCATTTGTGCTGTGTAAAAGTTTCATGAAACTGGAGATGTACTGTGAATTATGTGTCAGAACATAACCCTCTCGGGAATGATGACAAATTGCATCATGTCAGAGTTGGCGTGAGAAGTGCTCAATGACGCGATTTGCATCATCATCAGTTTTGGGCGGAAGAGGTACCTATTAGGGACATTTGAACAAAAATATTTTCTAAAAATAAAGTTTCAATGTGGCATGCGACAAACATTGGTGCTTCATGGAGGAGAGTGTCTATTTCAAGGCCAACGCTTTCAAACAGTTGGTGTCCTCTTGGCTTTTGGTGGAGTTGGGGTTAGGTTGCCCGTGATTTTTGGTGATATACTCGAAAACTGTTGTTCGTACCAAAATCATGAAAACACCATGCGAAAGCTCGTGAAATTCTGCATGTAGACATAGGCTTTGCTCTTGCGTGGTGTGGGCAAAATTTGGTGCTAGAATGTTGAGAAATTATTTGAAGCTATTTTTACTCTTGAACAAGTTTTTTCTCACTGCATTTCTGTGCTTTTACTTATCAGTTTTGTTTTTTATTAGCTTAGAATAAACATCAGCAAAGATGACGGTATACAATTTATATCAATATGACCAATTTCCGGGGGCAAATAAAATCTGTGAGAATGTTTTTTTCATGAACGAGGAGGGACTGCACTCGCTCCAGTCTCTCTGATCATGTCCTTGAAACTTATTGAAAACTTATGGTTCCCGAGAGGGTTAAGGTGATCGGCACACCTTGTGTACTGTAGTTGCTTTCAATACTCAGATGTGTTCTATGTAGGTTAAGTAATTCTGTAAGGTAGGCTGGAGCTGTGGTGTGGTTTTTATAACGCCTACTAATATTTCATATCTTTTAAATTGGTAATTTCATTTTCATGTTATTGTAAACATTTCCAGACACTTCTAGCTGCAAGCATTGGAAGTCAAGTACTGTAATGAAATGAAATATTTGCATGTCAGATAGTCACAGTGCACTTTCAGTCATCTTGTTCTTTCTGATAACATAAGTCCTCATTTTTTTTTTTTATATTACATCCATAGTAGTAGTAGTAGAGTAACCCCTATCTGTCTGGCTGAGCAGAGTCAACTGCAGGCAACTGTCACCCCTGCAGGGCTATTCTGTGCAGTAAACCAATGTTACCTTATGGAAGGCAGTGCCTTGCCACAGCAAGGCTCTGGGAAGGATGTGAATGTTTGGTTCCTGGAGGGATGCATCTCCCCATGTATCATAGTAGGCTCCACATCACTGATATTTGGTGTCATGATTAATAGTGAGCATTTTAATGGTATCCTTGGTTGCAGGGAACCAATAGGCTTGTCACTCAATGTTAAGTCACCTTTGGAAGAAGTAGGCAGCACTACATCAGGTACATGGATGACGGTTGCCACCACCTACTACATTAAAGCTGTAGTTAGCTTTAAAAAAAAAAAAAAAAAATCCCTTGTTATATATAAAGCAGATTTGCCAGTTTGTCCTAGCTTTCATTCCCAATTGTATGGACAGAGTTGTGATATTCAGGAAGACAACCGTGACTTATAACAAGTGTTAGTGTGTGTGCGCACGCACACATCTGCGAAGTCACGAGTGATGACGTCATCGGAAGGTTCCTGTGGTATGCAACCGGGAGCCTTGGCAGTTCACGTCGTAAAGCCGGCCGGGTGAGTGCGGTTTGTCTAGTTCCAACATTTTGGTAGCAGAGCGTAGTTTGAGAATGGCGTCGTGTTTGACCAAGTGGCCTCCAAAATTGGAAAATGATTCTACATATTAGAGCTGGAAAAAAGACATTGGCATTTGGTGCGAACTAATGGACCTAGCAGCAGAAAAACAAGCTTTAGCTATTCACCTGTCATTGTCTGGGAGAGCGAGGGTGGCGTCCTCGCAGATTGAAACAGATGTTTTAAAGCAGAAGGATGGTGTTCAGGCCCTGCTGAAGAAATTAGACCGTTTATTTCTCGTGGACAAAGGACGTCAACAGTTTGCAGCGTTTTATGAGCTATATAACTTCAGAAGAGCCAGTGATATGAACATTCGGGAGTTCATGACAGAATTTGAGCATGTTTACTTCAAATTTACCAAGCAGGACATGGAACTGCCAAATTCTGTGATGGCTTTTATGCTCTTAGCTGCATGCAAACTTTCAGACAGTGAATGACAACTAGTGACGTCCGCAATAACTGAGGTGACATACGAAAATATGAAATCTGCCCTGAATCGTATTTTTGCTGGTGAAATTGGCAGGCAGAACGAGGCATCGGTGTCCGCCCGGGTGAAAGACGAACCAGTATTTTGGAGTGACGAAGTTGAGGGTGACAAAACGCTTTATGCTAGAGGTACTCAACGAGGACGGAGAATGTTGTGGGGTGGTGCAATACGTGATCGACGTCGGGGTAGTGGCCGATGTTCAACCGTATGTGCTAGAATTCCCCAACGCTCATCCACCGGCAGGAGGCAGAACCCACTTGGGCCTGACGGAAAGGTATCGAAGTGTTTCGGATGTGATTCGAGATTTCATTGGGCACGTGACTGTCCGGATGCATACGAAAACGACGGCAGTCGAGAAGAGAATTCTGAAACAGTGCATCTGTCGTTGTTTATGGGCTATGCGGATGATGCCCCTAGTAGAGGTAAGTCACAGACTCTAGTAGAAGAATCTAAGGGATGTGCTCTTCTAGACACGGGGTGTTCTACAACTGTATGTGGAGTTGGATGGATCAATTGCTATCTAAGTGAGCTCACTGATTATGAACGTGATGCTGTAAAAGAAGAAGCGTCATCCTCAACGTTTACTTTTGTTGATGGTGTCACAGTTTCTTCCCTCAAACGTGTTACTCTGCCCTGCTACATTGGAAACATGCGTGCTACCATCGTGACTGATGTGGACTGCAATATTCACTTGCTGTTGAGTAAACGTTCCATGAAAAAAGCAAAAATGCTGATTAACCTTGGAACTGACCAGGTCAAAATTTGTGGAACTATCATTGATTTAAAGTCCTCATCTTCAGGCCATTACTTACTTCCAATTTCCTTATGACTAGATCATGAATTTTGTGAAACAATCATGTTGGCAACTCGTGGGGGTGATGTAGAAAAAACCGCTTTGAAGCTTCACAGGCAATTTGGACACCCAACATCGGCAAAACTAATTAAACTGATCACAGATGCGGGAATTAAAAGTTCAAAACTGGAACAGGCTGTCAAGGCTGTATCTGATGCTTGTACAGTCTGTTGCAGATTTAAGAAAGCCAAGCCCCGACCCGTAGTCAGTTTGCCCATGGCATCTAAGTTTAACGAAGCCACAGCCATAGATTTAAAAGCTTGGGGAAGGCATTATTTCTTAGTCCTTGTTGGTTTGGCGACCAGGTATTGTAATGCGATAGTAATCGCAGATAAGTGTGCGCCCACCATTATCGTTCGTTTCGTTTCGTTTCGTTTTTGAAGGCTCCAACATGCTTGCATGTGTCGGCCTTGGTCACCTAATGACGGCTCTCCATGCTGCTCGATCTCTGGCAGCCTCTCTATTCAGTCCCTTAACCCTTAAGTCACATTCAATGACCTCGTCCCATGTCTTTCTTGGTCTACCCCTCCCAACCCCTCCCCCAATATTAACACTTCTCACCCTCTGTACCCAATTATCATCAAAGGAATATTTCGGAGCTGGATTGTTGTGTTTGGCACACCTAGAAAAATTCTTACAGACAATGGCTGTGAATTCAATAATGCGGAAATGCGAGCATTGGGAGAGGCCTTCAATATCAAGATCATGACAACGTCTGCAGAGTCCTTGGAGCAATGGAGTCTATCAAGATCATGACAACATCTGCAGAGAGTCCTTGGAGCAACGGAGTCTGTGAGCGTCAATATGCAGTCATTGGTGACATTGTTAGGAAGGTAATGGCTGATAGCCAGTGTGAATTGGATGTGGCCTTGGCATGGGCAGTATCGGCAAGAAATGCTCTCACCAACTATTCAGGCTTTTCTCCTAACCAACTTGTTTTTGGTCAAAACCTTGGTCTGCCTAATGTGTACACAAATGATCCTCCAGCCTTGGAACCTTCATCACCATCGAAAATTGTGAGAGACAACTTGAACGCTCTTCATTTAGCTAGACAAGAGTTTATAAAGACCGAATCAGATGAACGCTTGGCTAGGGCTCTGCGGCACAATGTACGTTCGAGTGACCTAAACGACATCCGGAATGGAGATGAAGTCTTCTACAAAAGAAATGACAGTCATGAGTGGCACGGTCCCGGAATTGTAATAGGCAGAGATGGGAAACAAATTCTGGTGAGACACGGCGGTGTATACATGTGAGTGCACGTACGTCGTCTAGCGCGAGCGCCAGAGCAAGATACTACAGCTGAAAGTGATGTCAGCAGTGATGAGAAGAAAAATGTTGTCCAGGAGAAGCCTAATGACGATCCTACGCAAGTGCTGAACGACTATCCACCAGATGACGAGTCGGAAGATGGTGTGGTCCCAATCGATGAGCCTCCCACAGTTTCTGTTCCGATTAATCAGCTTTCCAGTTTCTGTTGGTCAACGTATAAAGGGAATACATTCAGAAAGTGGAGAGTTGGTGTCTGGAAGGATTATAAGTCGGGCAGGTAAAGCCACTGGAAAGTACAAACACTGCTATAATTTGAAGAGGGACTCTGATGGCAGCATTGATTGGATAGATTTGGAGAAGGATCTTAACGAATGGGAAGTGGTTGATGATGACAGAAATGCTTGTTCTTTTCAACTCTGAGGCCGTATTATGTGCTAAGGAAAATGAAATTACAAATTGGCAGAATAATGATGTGTATGAGGAAGTAGATAATGTTGGGCAAGGTGCCATAACTGTTCGATGGGTTGTGACAGAAAAACTGAAAAATGGAAAGCCTATTGTTAAGGCCTGCTTAGTCGCCAGAGGATTTGAGGAAGACACAGTGGATCTCCGAAAAGACTCGCCTACTTGTTCAAAGGAAGCAGTGCGTTTGGCACTTTCTTTGGCCTCCACCAACCAGTGGGACTGCCACACTATGGACGTGAAAGCTGCCTACCTGCAAGGTAACGACATTGAGAGAGTTGTTCATTTACATCCTCCGCCTGAATATGCAAATGGTAAGTTATGGAGACTAAAGAAAACTGTTTACGGCCTTTGTGATGCTGCTAGGCATTGGTATCCGCGTAAATGATCAGTTGTCGAGTCTCGGAGCTAAAGTATCATCACTGGATTCAGCGCTGTTCTCTTGGAGCAGTGGTGGCAAAGTCGAAGGCATAGTATGCATCTACGTCGACGACTTCCTTTGGGCTGGTACACATGAGTTTGAACAGCAAGTGATAAATCGGTTGAGTCAAATATTCCTCACTGGCAGTTCAGAATCAAAAGCCTTCAAATACGTTGGTCTCAATGTCATCTCCAACATCGATGGCAGCATAACGCTCGACCAATTCCAGTATGCTTCATCCTTGAAACCAGTCACGCTGAGTAAACATCGTGCAGCAGTAAAATCAGGGGAGCTGTCCGAGTCTGAGAAAAAGGAGTACCGAGCATTAATTGGGCAACTCAATTGGATTGCCACATACACTCGGCCAGATATTGCCTTTGATGTGTGTGAGTTGAGCGTGAATAGCAACCGAGCTACTGTAGCGGATTTGCTTAGACTCAATAAGGTGATCTCAAGGGTGAAGACTGACAACATGGGGCCAATCGAGGACTGTCATATAGAGTGCTTTTCGGATGCCTCATTTGCCAACCTTGTAGGCAATGGATCTCAGGGAAGTTTTGTGATCTTCCTACGAGATGCTAGTGAGGCAAGATGTCCTATATTTTGGCAGACAGGGAAGATCAGGAGGGTCGTCAAATCTACCTTATCTGCTAAGGCGTTGGCGCTGCTTGAATGTGCTGAGACTGCTGTATATCTCACCAACATATTGTGTGAGGTTTCTGGATGTGGAAAGATCAAAATAAAGTGTTTCGTCGACAACAAGAGTCTGGTGGACTCCCTTTACTCCTGTAAGAGCGTAGAAGATAGGAGATTGCGCATTGATATTGCTGTGTTGCGGGACATGTTGGAGCGGGGGGAGATTGATGAGGTATCCTGGGTGGATACATCACAACAACTGGCTGACTGTCTCACCAAGAAAGGTGCCTCGACCGAGCGGCTGTGAGCAGCAGTCAGCCGAGACTAGAAAGTTTATAATATTTTAAGAGACATCACATATCTGTATGTGGCCGCAGACTGGGTCTTGATAATAATTAAACAAAAGTGTATGTATTGGATACATAGTGTGTATTGGATGTTGATGGTACTCACACAAAAGTCTATGTATTGGATACATAGTGTGTATCAGACGCAAATAGACCATCCAGCTTCGTCCTTGGAATCTTCTG
The DNA here is from genome assembly GCA_018397915.1 of Birgus latro. Taxonomy (NCBI): domain Eukaryota; kingdom Metazoa; phylum Arthropoda; class Malacostraca; order Decapoda; family Coenobitidae; genus Birgus; species Birgus latro. The sequence goes on from JAGKTI010003171.1 coordinate 21,825, forward strand.
TCAAATTAAGAAGAGAGGACGAGAGTGTTAGTGTGTGTGCGCACGCACACATCTGCTAAGTCACAAGTGATGACGTCATCGGAAGGTTCCTGTGGTATGCAACCGGGAGCCTTGGCAGTTCACGTTGTAAAGCCGGCAGGGTGAGTGCGGTTTGTCTAGTTCCTGTGTTACTTTGGAAGAACAGATATTTTGCCCTTTGTGTAGAGCAGCTGAGCCATGAAAGGAAATATTTGTTCAACTACATTACCTTCTTGTATTTTGTTTCCACTTCATACGTATGTTTGATATGATGTTCCATCCCAGTGTTCTGTTTTTTCTCTCAGTCCAAGCTTGCTGGTAACCATTAGAACAACAACACAAACCATCATTGGAATTTGTAGTGTAGGCATAAAAGTAGTTCTTGTCATATCATGTGTAATCCCTCCAAAGCTGGGAATTATTAAAACTGGCACCTTCATTGTTCATACCAAGATATGACTTAATACCTACAGATAACTTACTGATACCAGCACTGCAGAGCCAGATAATTAGTATAAATATTTTACCAAAGCAACCCTGGTTAGAATCCCCAGTCAAAGTGATGGTCTTGCCATGTGCATGGGCTTGATGCACAAGAAATGACTGGAAGTATTCAGTTATCTAATGCCATCAAAGTTGGTTACCTGACCTTATAGAAAAAGAAATACAGAACAGCAGTAGCCTAGCCTCAGGCCACTACACCTCAAAAGGGGCAGCCCCCCCCAAAGGAATTAAACTGGTGATCCATGGCAGTGTGCACCTAATATCTGGCAATGCATTTTTTTTTTTTTTAAATCTGCAGTATATTATAGAAAGTTTTCCTGTTAAAGTTCCATTACTACCCATAAAACTGATTTACATTAGCTACCAGTTGTATAAAGATTGTGATACTGTGGAGCACATCCCTGACATAAAATGAGAACCCGTTGTATGGGTATTGAACTTTTCATAACGTGGCTTATTTATTCAGAGTACCAGTGTTGGTATTTAACTGATCTACCAGCCCAGTTGGGATGATGCTATACTGTTTTGTGGTTTAACTCTTGTAATGCTTGGGCTGTTATGTAATACCTGGTTAAACTCTTAGTTACATACTAAGAATAGCTATTGTGTATTTAGATATGAAGAGCATATTATAGATGACCAATGCTTTTTTGTAAGCAGATGTACAAGTGTTAGCATACTGTATATGGTGGGGTTTAAGAATGCACCCAAAATCAGACAGTTCTATGCTTAAATCTGACATCACAAAGGGGAGGCAGACCTATAATTTTTGGTAGACATTAGAGAAACTCCTATCCTTATCAGATTTGACCACCCTGTCCCACATTAGAAACTGCAGTTATCAGTGATAGGTAGAGGCCATATATGTTGTGTCTTCATCCTAGACTTCAAAACTATCATGAAATATTGAGGATTGCCTTTTTTCTTCCATGTTTTGTGCTTTAAGTATATGGTGTTATGTTTGAATTTGTGCAGGGTTTAAAGTTGATTAGGTTTTGATCTTTGTGGTTCTGGTAGGAGATTAACCACCAAATGAGAAATTATACACAGTACCAAGCTGTACAGACTTCTCATGGATGTTTAGGAAACTTGAGTGTGGGTGAAGTTAATAAGATTTTCCTAAGTTTCTCATACATTCTAAATAGTAAATAAGGGAAATTTTTCTTTTACAGAGTTGAAATGTGGATACATAAACTTGACATATTTCTGTACTGTACTGTATTCATGGATATAGACGTACAGTGTGTTGTGTATGATACCGTATTTAGAGTGGTGCCACTTGCTGAGAAGCAAGAGAGAAGAAAATAAAAGCTTTATTTTACACTGGTTATTGTAAGAATGTAAGGAAGAATAAATATTTTATTAGGTTTAAACTATTTGGGTCAAGCAAGATTGTTTATTCAATGTGCAGCTGGAAAGAACTAATACAATGTGCTTTATTTATTTATTTATCTTTCCCTTTATATTCCTAATTTTGACTAATCGAAGAAACCAGGTACTGCGTTGGATGGTAACTAAGTAAATGAATGCCTGGGGGTCTAGAATAAGTCACTCCAACCATATATGGCCACAAAAGGATTAAATTCAGTGGATGGTTGGGGTTTATTGCTCACATCAAGGTAGGCTTTAGAATAAACCCTTTATTTGTGAGCCCTAGAAGTGTATTGTCCTGATAACTGCAATTCCTCTTCCAAGACATTCCTTGGCCTTATGTATGCTGACTGCATGAGATAGAAGAATAACACCAATGAAAAACAACAGCAAAGACACCTATATAGTGTAGACCTGGTAACAGCTATAGCATGGTCTGTAAGACTCAGCTGTTTGTTTTCATTATTCCTAAGCACTTGAGGGGGTCCTGGGGCAATTCTCTATCATAACAAAATAAGACTATACCTGTCAGGATGATTCCCCATCATAACAAACAGGCCTTCCCTGTCTGGACTATTTGCCTTCTGGACAATTCCCTGTCATTTATTCATGTATCAGTTTCTTAAGCAAATATGATGGTGCTTGAGTTTTTTATTTTCGATTAGGATGCTAGTTGATTTGTTTGTATGATTAAATGTCAGGACCAACTTCCTAGCCCTGGGCTCCTTATGGGGCAACACTGGATTAGAGGATGAATGAATGAAATAAATAAATGTAAAAGTGGCATTAGATGAATAATTTTGGCAGAAACAAAAATACAGTACAGAGCTCTGGGAATCAAGCGATGCATGATGAGTTTTACCAAGATAATTGTACCTGCATATAACATTGGAAGACTGAGAGTCCTTTTTACAAAATATTCAGATAGTGCCATTTCACTTCAGGTTATTTACTCTCAGAAGTTTATGGCTATCTAATGAAAAAGATCTGATGCATTGTAAAGACTTCATAGCTTTACCCGTGCGCTGAGAAAAAGAGCAATTTTCTCGTCTGTTATTGCCTAATACCCTTAAATATTCATCTGATATGCATTAGTATTAATGTACAGGCTTCTAGTTCATATTTTTAGTTAGCTGTTTACCGAGGAGGGGCACTAACCCTCAGCCAACCCGCTTGTTGTCACATAGGGAACTCATGTTGGTTAGTTATAAGGTTACCACCCAGCATTGTCGATGATTTCCTGGTTTACATGATATCATTTGGCTTGCCACTCACTTTAGAGCTACCTAAAAAACAGAGTACCTCTACACTAAGTGGGTGAATGATGGGCACCCCCACTGAGAGACTGATGAGAAGAGTGGTATGTGAGTGAGCTGGAGGGGGGTGGGAGGCCAAGAATGAGATGGAGGGGTAAATGAGAGAAGGGGTGTGTGAGCTGGGAGCAGGGCAGTTAAATGGCAGGGGACAGGGCAACATGGGGTGATTTGTTTGTGGTCACCCCTTAAGGCATCTGGCAATAGATAGAATAATGTTCAAGTGATATATAAATCTGAGAATTTCATCTGACTGTCTTAAACAGGCTGTAAGTTTCACCACATGTCACTGAATGCAGATTAGAGACTAAGCTGGCTTGGACCTCCAGAAATATACCCAGCAGCAGAGGAAATACTGTCATTATTCCCTTGCTTATTTGCTTCCATATGATTGCATGGTAAAAGCCTCACCACAGAATTAAATTGTTTCATCTAGTATTATTTTCTATTTTTTGTGACATATACCTTTAGAACTCTAACAACCACAATGTCTAACAAAAACGATTTGCTAATGGGCTCTATACATCCATGACACACATTGTTACTTTTAAGTGGCAGTATCTAGTTGTCACTTCCACCTCTGTAAGCTGCCACTTAAATGTTTTTACATCACTCTTACTGTCACACTCTTATTTAGTGACACTGTCTAAAGGCCCATAGAAAAGGCTCTTAATCCATCCATCAACCAATCCTTTTTTGCCCCATCTGGCATAGAAGCCCAGGGCAAGAATCCTGTTCTGACACTGAACGCAAGGGCAACCAGCCTAACATGTCCCAAAGTGGCATTATGTGAGCAATAAATCCCAACCATCCCTCAGATGGAAACTCTTACAGGCTCCATCTAGTTGAAGCGTCTTCATTCATTAGACCACCAGGCGTCACATGGCTGTATTGTTACCACCCCTCAATACTGTACACTGAAGACCCATGGAAACAGACTATACAGGAGGGCCTCCCAAAACTATGAATTATGCTTCATTTTACCCATGTGTTCATTACTGTTGCATGGCATATCAAATACCAATATCCACAGAATACAATGTCTACTCACGGGCCGCCTGGGAGCGAAAGAAAACGCGCCAGCTCCTGGGTGATGACATCACACTCTTCTTTCTTGTCTCCCTTGTCCCAGCTCATACCTAACATTGTTACACAGTAAAATTTTTCTTTTTTTTCCTATCATATCTTAACATGTGGTTGCATGTCAGGAAAGAGGCAAATAACATACTAATCTCTAGCCAAACTCTCTATCGATTTTAGTTATACCCTGCTCATTTCATTATAAGCTTTGAAACAGTGTTTAAGCATACTGACTAGATAATTATGTCATACTAGTCCATTGTACATGAATCTCTCTCTCTCTCTCTCAAGAAATCAGTCAGTCAGTATATTTACATATCTATTTATTATATTATGAGTTTACTCATTTTATTTACAGTTTTTCTGGATGAAATTATTTTTTTATTCAGTACTCGCATTTTCAAAAACATACGACAGCGAACAAAATAAGTTATTCCTTCATCAGGCAGAGAAACAAATTCAGCAATTTGACTGGCAGGCCCTCTTCCTCAGTAACTACTTACAGAAGTTACTTCTTTCATAAGTTACTGAGGAAGGGGACCTAGCGTATTTTGGTATTTTGTTCGTATTTTGGTGGATTTTTAGCTCGTAAATTTCCTCAACATGGCTACCTCGGTTCAAAGGCATCAAACAAAGAAGACATACAGACTGGTGCAATTAGCAGGGGAAATGAAAAGTTGATGAAACCTAGCTCTGAATTCCTAGAAAAATTAAAAACGATGGATGTCGACGAAGTGTGTGAATGGTTGGATGAGGGTGACCCTGGGTATCAGATCATGTCTGATATCGAGATCGCATCTTCTGTTGCCGGTACAAGTACCCAGCAGGAAGATTCCAACGAGGACAGCGACGATGATGCGGACTCCTCTTGGCTCGTCACTACTCCAGCCATCCCCAAGCTGAGTGCACTCCGGAACATGTGGAGTTCGTCCTGGACTACCTAGAACAACCGGACTGCGACAGGGAGATGGGGCCCTTGGGACTTGTGGAGGAAGTGAGAGCTTTCAGGCAGTGCATCATTAATCATCAGAATTGTCGTTGCTTGCGTCAATCAACCACTGACAGTTTTTTCAGGCCCATCACCCCCGCCATGCTCTGCCCTCGCTCCACACCATTGCCTCACCAAGACAGGCCTTCAAGCTCCGACCCACAGCCCAGCACGTCAGCCATGGCAGGATCACCACTGGATGTGAGTTTGCAGTTGTCTTCAGAGTCCTCTGCAATGGGTAGTGTATCACCATGTCCCAGCGACCAGCCCCTAGGCTGCCTCCATCAGCTCCTCTCAGACTCTGACTGTGAGTAAGCATCAAGGACTCGCCACTAGACATGGGAATTTACAGTGATGTGCAGTGCACTGAAGTGATGTGATGCAAGATTCTGTTAGTGTTATGGGAAGGGAAACATTGTGGGAAGTGCTGGTGAGTGTAAAGTGCAGCGGAAGTGCCAAGGATTCTGTGAATTTCTGCAGGTGCCTCAGGTGCACCTTTATTATTGTCAGAGTCTGGGAGGACAGAGCAGGTTATACATCAGGACGGCGGCAGCCTTCTTGTAAAGTACCCTAACTTCATCAAAAATCCTTGTTTTGTTCTTTCCATATCATTAATCTCATGCATAGACTGTGTGAAAGGTGATTTCCATAACGATTTTCATGTCTAACCTTCTTTCAGCATGCTGTAAAGTGGTAAAAAATTCCCATAAATGTAAATCATAATTTCCTGTTATCAATTTATTTTTTCATTCATTGTTACCACTAGTATTAAAGTGCTCAAGCTGTGAAAAAGGTGAATGCCAGTGATTTTCATGTCCGATACTTACTTTAAGAATGCTGTATTCTGGTGAACACTTTTGCCATACCTAACTCTTCTTGATCATTTTTCTGGTAACTATTTATTTGATGCTTTGTATCCCATATTTTAAGTGCATAAAATGTGAGAAATGATGATTTTCACAGTGGCTGCCATGTCCGATACTTACTTGCACTAAGCTGCCAACTCAGTGAACACCTATGCCTTACTTACCTCAAATTCATCCTTTCTGGGTTAGAATTAAATGAAGTCATGCTTTGTGTTCATTATTTTAGTGCATAGGATGTGAGAAAGGGTGATTCTCATAGTGATTTCCATGTCCAATACCTACTTACACTATGCTGGCAAGTTGTGAACACCTATGCCTTACTCACCTCAAAATCATCATTTTTTGGTTAAAATTCAAATCCCTCCATTATCCGGACGTCCAATAACTGGACATACTCACTAACCGGACATTCTGGGTTGCCCAACCCCCAAAATGCAAAAAAATCTGAAAAAAATCGATTAATTTTCGATTTTTTGGGACCGCGTCAGTTTGAATTTTCCGCGCGCGCCGATCCCCTCTGTTTACACTCGTGACGCCACTATCGGTCGCCATTACCCACTCCCCTCCTCCCTCGTGAACAACTCCGAAAATGGCGGCCGAAGTGATTGCTTTTGTGGTGATACCCTACCTCCTACAGTGCTTGATACTGCTCTTCACCTTCTTCATCATGTGTGTGATGATGGCCCCACCTCCTGAGAAGAGGAAGAGAGTGGTTCTGACTCTGGAGAAGAAAAGGCAGATATTGGACAAGGTGGACGCCGGCTGGTCAACAGGGCGCATCGTACGTGAGTTCAACCTCTCTCGCTCCACCTTGTTTGATATCAAGAAGTCCCGAGACAAACTACAGCAGTACACGGCTGATTTCGCATCGAAGACCAGACGAAACGTGCAGAGGAAGGTGATGTTTACTCCTAAGTATGCAGACATTGACCGCTCCACGTTGATTTGGTATCGACAACAATGAGCTGCTGGTGTGTTGATACGTGAACGGAGCTGAAAACTGCTGCTGAAAAGCTCCCAAGGCTACACGACGCCCCAGACTTCAAGGCATCTGAAGGTTGGCTCTTCGCGTTTAAGTTACGACACGGACTTACCAACCGTAAGACCCATGGCGAAGCTCTGGACGCTAACGACGAAGGAGTAGAACAGTTTCGGCAGAAGGTGAATGACTTGATTGATAGGGAGGGCCTCACTCTTGGTCAAGTTTACAACGCTGACGAAACTGGCCTATTTTATCGTTCAATACCCACAAACACTCTCGCTGAGAAGACGGAGAGCCTCTGAGAAAACTCATGAAATTCTACGTAAGATTATGTAATACAAACATAATGTGTGCGAGAAAACTTCTGCAGTATACCTCCCTGAACAGAAATCATTTTTTTTTTACAAAAATGGCTTTTAGTTTTTGGCTATTTTCTCGAAACCTACAAATCGCATCACAACCGGACACACCTTATTAGAAAGCCAATGAAATTCTCTATGAAAACTTATAATAACATTTTTCTGTATGATGGAAAACACTCAAACAACGATGTTGGGAGGTGAGATCAACGTTCCGAAATGTTTATTCACGGCGGCCTAATGTACTTTTATTCGTATTTTTCTGTTTTTTCTTTTGGCTTATCAGCTAGAACAAACATCGGCAAATAAGATGGTGTGATTTTCAGGGCAATATTTGGAGGTTTGGGTGGCGAAAATAAGGCAAGAATACGTGCAATTTGCATCGCGAGGGCAGCCTGGTGGTGGGCGCGGGCAAGTAAAACTGTGAGCCGTGAAACTTAATAAAACTTACGGTGCGCGAAAGGGTTAATAAAAATGAAAGTGTGTTTATAAACTTAGTGTAAACACAGTACAGTACATTCTTTTCCCAGGTTTGCACTACTGTTACTTCCCAGAAGTTATGCTCCCAATAATTCAACACTTGAGTCCTTAATGTTATAACTGCATATTCCACAACTTATACATACAATAAGGTAATTACTTTCATTCCTAGAAAGTGAACTTTCAAACAAAAACAGTCAACAACCACTCTGAAATAGCAAAATTCAGAAACCTTGATACAAAGAAAAAAGGCACATGTGTGGAATTTAGTTCACTATATAAGATGAAGAAGAAGAAAAAAATAGTTAGCCAAGGAAAACTTAGGATAACACTGGCCTTACTCTACATCAGGGTAGGGTAGGTAGCCCTTAAGATTCAGCTTCACGTAATTCTCAACCACAAGGGTGTTTATGAACATCTTCACTTTCCTCTCAAATTCCACAGGAGTCTGGGGAGGAGGGAGAGAAGTTAATACATAATACTGTTCATCATAATCTATAATTATCAAATTCAGTACTTCCAATTTTCATAAATCAAAGGATATTTTATGTACCAGATGACATTTCATGTAAGTGGCTGCTGTACTGCATAAGGTTTTCATATTTTAACAAGTTAGTAATTAAAATTTACCCAGTAGGAAAGGGTATTGATATATGACTACCAAAGGGTACTGATATCTCATTATGTAACAAACTGGTAGAAAAATTCCACTCACCGGCACATTCACATATGCGGTGTCAGTCCCCAGTTCAAGTTTGATGTCGGACCCCTTTCGTTTTTGTCCAACGGAGAGTGTCGATGCCAACAGTTGGATCTGAATGGTTTACAGAAGCTTAGTAAAAGTATGAATTTTAGTCTTCAGTTGTGCATACTGTATTTTGATTAACTCGTCATTCCCCTCTCACCCTAAAAGAAGGCTATATATGCAGTCTCAGTAATAATATTCCTAGAATTATCATTTAAATACTTTCTCCTATACATAATGGCGTTTGGCTATTTTCAACAATTACAAAAGAACCCAATATACATGCAAACAAGGTAATCACCTTGGCCAGCTTTTCCTCATCACTGACATCACTCATGTTGCTGGCTCGCTGGGCAGCAGCATAGTTTCTGTCCTCAATTCCCATATCTCTTGATGGACACCTGCAACACTTAACATCCAGGATTTGACGGCCAATCTCTCCACCAGTTGTGCTGGAAAAGGGTTCAGTGTACCTATTAGCACTTGCCAAAATGTGGTGGACAAGGTAAAGCAAACAATCTTCACTCGGCCACAAGATGACATTACTGGTTAAACCCAGTCCGTCTGGCTGGGCAGACCCATCGACCACACCTTAGCAACCAGTTCTGTGGGACTGCCCTACAATACGGTACATTGTTTCGTTTTTGAAGGCTCCAACATGCTTGCCTGCGTGAGCCTTGGTCACCTAATGGCGGCCCTCCACGCTGCTCGATCCCTGGCAGCCTCCCTGTTCAGTCCCTTAACCCTTAAGTCACACTTAATGACATCATCCCATGTCTTTCTCGGTCTACCCCTCCCCCAATATTAACACCTCTCACCCTCTGTACCCAATTATCATCCCCCATCCTCTCCACATGTCCAAACCATCTCAGCCTGCCTCTCCTCATCACAACACCAATACACTCCAGTCCCATCCTACCTCTCAACTCTTCCATCATAAACCCAGCCCCCCCAGGCCTTGCACGCAGGGACGTACTGCACATCCACCTAATCATTGTCATTTCTGTACGTTTAAACCTGTGAATATCCTCTTCCTTTGCTGCCCAGGTCTCACTACCAAACAGCATCACACTCCTAACACATGCTGCATACAAAGACCCCTTAGCATGTAAGGAGAGTCCTCTCAATGTCAGGAGAGGCAACAGCTCCCTGAACTTCTTCCAACCACTTCTCACCCTAGCAACTGAGCTAACCCCAGCCCCACCTCCGGCACATAACATGTCTCCCAAATAACAAAACTCCTCCACACACTCAAGAGACTCACCTGCAAGTTCAACCCTTTCACGCCTAACAATCTCCACCTGCTCTCCCCTACACGCCACACACATCAAATCAGCATCATTTTGCAGTCTACCTCTAATACCACTACATCTCTTGTGCACCCACTTATCACAAACACTACACAAGATGGAATTACTTCCCACACCCTTGTGGCAAACTGCACATGGCCACTCTCCCTCTCTTCTGATTGTACATGAAGTACATAAACCATGCAGGGATTCAACACCCTCTTGTAGCATTCAATGCCTCACCCAGATCAGACCTGAGTCCTACCCATTTTGAAGTGCAGGGAAATATGAGGAGGTATGGATCCTGGTTGGACACTGCAGCTTCTCCACCCAGGGTGCACAGTGTCACCAGTGTAGTAGGTTCATCAGTACCTTAGCCACAAGTAAATACAGGTAAGTAGTTCACGTTCCAACTAAGACTCACACAGTTTCACATCTTAGTACACATATCATTTCTCCCAACATTTTCCAGCAACTATTAGAAATTGGTGGGTTCTGGCTCAATTTTCATCTTCAGTGTTGACAGAAAACACCAGCTGTATTATGGTCAACCTCAATAAGGAGGCTCCTTCAGAGTTAGCATGGTATTGTTCAGTTCATTTGATCTGGAGGTAAAGAACAAAGATGCCTCAACTACAGAGAATGCATAACCTCCTACAGGTAAATTCTGATGGTGTGAATTACAGCAGGCCTTAACAGATGGCTACAACAGTGAAATTAACTCAACCAATTTTAGGATAATGGCAATCGAAATATTAAAAAAAACAAATGACACACATGACCAGCAATCTGAATGAAACTGTGTGGGTGTGGAACAGTCTACACTAATACGTCACTCGAATCAAGGGGTTAAATGCAAATATCATAACCACTCGCTCCTAACTGTAAACACCCTGGAACTGAACAAACTTGTATAGCTGCATCATAACTGCTAAACTGGAGCTGACCCACATTCAAATATGGCAAAGGCTATTGTACACTGTTAGGCACTTGCTGAACTTGAAGACTCGGCAGAACTTAATAAAAATCATCATACAGCAGGAAATATGATAATGTTCTCTGGCTGAAAGGGATGAAAAGAATGGCTGTATATGAAGCTCACTCACTTGTTCCAGTGGTAGGTGATGGTGACCATCATCCATTCACTTGATGTAGTGCTGACTATTTCTTCGTTCACTTGTAACTTCTATTTCGGAGCCTGGCCTACTCTCTTCCTTCTTCTCCCTTTTCTTCCTGTCACTTGTTATTACTTTACTCTTCCCACTTCAGATGGCTCTGCACTGAGTGACACATATGATGGTTTCCTATAACCCAGGAAACCATTTACAATATTTGTGGGGGGTGCTCACCATCCACTCACTCAATGTAGTGCTGCTTTGGGTGTCTGCCCTTTCCTCTCTTCCTTCCTTCATTCATTCCTCTTCCTTCTGCCTATGGGTGACTTTGCACTCCTTCTTTCTTTCCTTTTACTTCTGTCTGTAGGTGACTCTGCACTGAGTGACAAGCCAAATGGTTTCTTGTACACCAGGAAACCATTTACTAAGCTGGGTGGTAACCATAAAACCAAATTATGGTACCTGGTGGTTTAAAGGGTAATTAAGGCACCCCAATTGGATTAAGCCTGTGCAGGTTCATATCCAAAGGATGGTTGGGGTTTATTGCTCACATAATGCCACCCAAGGATGAGTGAGGCTGGTCACTCTCATCTTAAATGTTAGGACCAATTTGCCTAGCCCCGGGCTCTTACGCTCCTCATGGGGCAACACAGGATTGGATGATGGAAGGATGGATGGAACAATATAGCCAGATCTTGGGGTGAAGTGGAGCCTGCTAGGTGCCCATGTTAACTGGATGGACAGATACAAATGTAGCGTCCACCCGGGAATCAAACCTCCAAACTCTTCCTCATGCCATGCTACAGCGAGGCGCTGTCAACCGCATGGGAACATTGGTTCACTGCACATGACAGCCCTGCAGGGACAGTTGCTTGCCTGTGGTTGATGGGTCTACTCAGTCAGACAGACTGGGGTTGATCAACAACAACTCACTTGCTCCTCAGTATGAAGACCAAGCAGAACTTTATACTATCTCGCAGCAGGGGAATTTGATATTGTTTTCTGACTGAATGGGTTAAAGACTGACTGATTATCACAATCACTCACTTGCTCCTCAGTGTGAAGACCAGGGAGAACAGGCGTCGATTAGGGCCACCAACACATGAGGTAAGGCAGCTCAATTTGGCCAGGATGGTGGATGCACTATCTCCCGGTGGTGGAGGATGGAGCGGCACACTCACCACATGGCGCTCATTCATCAGCCGGTACTCACAACCCTCACCCTCTACCTGCACCAGGTGTTCCACCAGGCTAGGGTCTGTCTTTCCTGAAACAATAATACAGTATTGGATCTAACAGTATGTTGGGTTCTGAAAGCATAATCAACAATATAAAAGCTAATGCTAAGTTGAGGGCTGACAACACAGAATCATCATCATCTTGGGGTTGGAGATGAAGGATGGGTGGATGAGGCTGGATAATAATGCAAGAATGAACAATATCATCATGCTGGAGTCTGCCAACAATCAAAGAATGAACAATAATATGCTGGGCTCGCTCTCTCTAACCTTTTCCCTTCTTTCCTACTGTCTGTTTCCCCCCCCCTTTTTTTTTTTTTTTTTACCCTTTCGCGCACGGTACCGCGATTTGCGTTACATGTGGTGTGGTGTGCCAAAGCACAGGACCTCAAATCATGTGAAAACACAAACAAAATTAACAAAAAAATAAGTTTTTGGTCGATTTGCGTCAAATTTTGTAGCATTCTAGCAGCCACATGTCTTTCCCGAAGTAAGACCTTGGCAAAAACTGCAATGGCTCATATGTGCCTGTTTGTAGTGATAGAATCTCAGTGCTCCACTTGCAGCCAGACAGCAGGGTCGTGCCGTGTTGCACTGTCCCTTTAAATCCGCCACTTTCCCCCTCCCACCCGAGGCTGAAGCCATTATTGAAATATTGTGCCTGTACAGTGTTTTTGACTATACTGTGAAGTGATTGTGTCTATTGAACATAGATATATTGTTTGTAAAGCACTGGGGCCCGTTATTACCGTTAGGCCTAGAGGCAGAGTCTGGTTTGTTATAGCGGGGTTTCCACTCACCCTGCCCGTAAAATGATGTATTTTACCCTTATAGTGAAGCCATTACTTATATCTGTGAAACATATAGTGCCTGGATTAGTGAAGTAACTGATCTACCATAGCAGGCATTATGTTATGCCATAGAGATACATAGACATATGCATTAGTTGCTAAGGGAACAGGCGGTCTCTTACGCCATACAGTAGGGAAGTGAATAACAGAAAAGGCTGGGATGGAATCATGCGATAGTGTTTTATATTGTATATGGTTCAGTGTGAAATATACGTATAAAACAGTGCAGCGAGTGTTCACCGAGAAATATTGCGTGCATTGGCTGACAGCGGAAAGTTACATAATGATCAGAGACAAGAAAATACGCCACACAGCGACACATATATGACATTAAATACGTATGTCGTGCAGCAAATGTTTGTGAAGAAATCTACTGTGTGCATCGCATGTGTTAGGCAAACGTGGTGCAAGGAACAGAGAATAGGCCACACACACACACACGCATATATATACACACACACACACACTCACTCACTCACACACCCATGCACACACACACAACTCACACACTACCTAACTCATCTTCAATTCCTTCAAGTTCCTGCCAGCAGCTCAACACCTCTGGAGCAAGTGAATATCCATATTTTGTTGATTTGTACATTGACCTGTTTCTACATTTCTATATTTTTTTCACAAATAAGTATTGTTTTTTACATATAAACATATGAGATGGAAGAAAGTTCAGCTTTAGTATCAGTACATAGCAAAAAGACTAGTGGAAATGTCGAGTTACTGAAAGCACTATCAAAGAGCGTATGATATTTCATGGGTATAATTTGAGTAAATAATAATAATAATAAAAAGTAACGAGCGAAAATATGTAAGTATTCGTGAAGCAGGGAAATTGAGCGTTTTTATCTCGCTTGCGGGCGATGAAGAGTGTTCTTTGTCGTCCATTTACTCCAAAATTATTGAACGTATCGATTTCCTGTAAGAACCATGATAAAGATCAGTGAATTCTACGTATGTACAGGACATAACTATGTAATTTCTCTAATGAAAAGTTGTGGTTACGTAGGCGGTTATTGTGCGTGCATGACGAAAGTGCACCGCGGCCACGAGTACCCTGTAGTTTTTTGCAATTTACTCAGAAACTATGAGGCGCATCAAAACGAAAAGGTATCAGGAGAAAGCTTATGAAATTCTACATAAGATTATGTAATAAAATCATAAGGTGTGCGAGAAAACTTCTGCAGTATACTTTATACTTCCCTGAACAAAAATAATTTTTTTTTACAAAAATGGCTTTTAGTTTTTGGCCATTTTCTCGAAAACTACAAATCGCATCACAACCGGACATACCTCATTAGAAAGCTAATGAAATTTTCTATCAAAACTTATAATAACATTTTTGTGTATGATGGAAAACACTCGAACGACGATGTTGGGAAGTGAGATCAATGTTCCAAAATGTTTATTCACGGCAGCCTAGTGTACTTTTATTCTTATTTTTCTGTTTTTTCTTTTGGCTTATCAGCTAGAACAGACATCGGCGAATAAGATGATGTGAGTTTCAGGGCAACATTTTGAGGTTTGGGTGGCAAAAATGAGGCGAGAATATGTGTAATTTTCGTACCGCGGGCTGCCAGCGGAGCGTGCGGGGGAATAAAATCGTGAGCTGTGAAACTTAATAAAACTTACCGTGCGCGAAATACATATATATATATAAACATGTCTGACCCTGGGCAGAGGCTTCACTGCCTATTCCCAAGTCCCAGTAGTCCTCATTGGGGCCCAGTAGTCCTCCTACATCACATGTCACCACTTCGGCGCTAACACCCACCATCCATATTGAATACATGCTAGGTCTGTCTCATACAGGACTGGTGTACTGATACTAGTGGGGGTACTTTTATGACACGTCGGCAGGTCATCTGGTAAATTTTAAAAGTCGGCTTTTAATGGTAATTCAAATCCTTAAACAGTTCCCTGCCCCAGGCGGGATTTGAATCTGGGTCCATTAGGACTGCAGGCCGCCTCTCTACCATTTCAGCCACAGCCTTTGCATCCTCCTTTTTTCTCTCTCTCTCTTTCTGCACACACATTTACTCCACCCCCCCTCTTGACCCCCCCCCTTTCCCCCCCCCCCCCCAATCCTGTTCCCAGTCCATTTTAATTGCCAAAGTACAGCATGAGATTACATAGTCTATTTTTCTCTCTCTCTACTAGGGCTCTCTTCTAAGCTAATATGTATGCACTGTAGCATCCAATGTGCAGATGCTTAACATGGGCTGGCAAGTACAGTATACTATGATTTATAGGTCCTGAAGTGCGACTGATCCACAGGGTCAAGGGACACCTTGCCTGTGGAGAAGTGACCTGCCCCAACTCACTGATTCACACAGGGTTATACAATAAGCATGAAAAGCTTTTCATCCATCCATCATCCAATCCTACATTGCCCCACGAAGAGCATAGGAGCACGGGGCTATGCAAGTTGGTCCTGACATTTAAGATGAGTGACCAGCCTCACTAACCCCTGAGTGGTACTTAGGTTAAATGGAAGTTTAAATGAGTCCCAGTGCCTACATGAAGAAAACAAAAGGGTCATGGGTCAAGAAAAACTATATAAAATAAACCATAGACATGCACAGTTCTAAGGCTGGGCTACTGTAGTCCAGAACATTTAAAGGCAGATGGTCAGCCTACTCCCCTGGAAGGATTAACATGGCTGAGAAACCTCCAAGCATCTGAGGATTAAACCTTTGGAAGGCTGTCACTCCAATGAGTGCTCTATCCACCAGACCACAAGGCACCCAATACATGCGAAACTGAATGAACTGTATGCAGTGGGTAGGAGGGAAGATGGATTGTGGTCCAGCCTCACTATACAATCAGGTAGTATCATGTAACAACCACTCATACAGCAATGCCATTACAACATGAGTTCAATGGGGATATGTTTTTCATCAGGGGTTGCCTACCCTTACACACACACACACACACACACACACACACACACACACACACACAGGTTGCCGACGTGGACAGACGTCCTCCTGGACCACAGGGAAATAATCGTGGAATCAGCGGCGAAAGGAAACCAGCCTATTGTGATTATGCAAATCAGTGTGTGAGTGGTGGTCCCGTCGGACATTAGTTAAAAAAAAAAGAAGTGGGTTTTGGGATAGAGCAAGATACAGTACAGAAAAGTTTCCATATGGTTGTATCATGGTGGAAAGCGACGGCGGTTTGTTTACGTCTGGCGAAAGTGAATTTGTGGGTTTCTCCGACGAAGATGCAAGAAATGGAAGTGCAAAATTGTATCAAACAAGAGTAGCAGGAGTGGAAAAAACGGCGGAGAAGAATGTCCAGGAATTGAAGAAGGTATGGGTAGTAATTAGGGAGCTGCAGGAGAGGACCTTACAACAGGAGAGAGAGATCAAAAGTTTACAGAATGAGCTGGAAAAAGTTTACACACGCAGTGCAGAACAAGAAAGAGAAGTCACGGAATTAAAAGTGAGTAACGAATCTGCCACAAATGAAATAGAACACCTCAAGAGGGAAAACAGGAGGTTGGAAGAAGAAAGAGACAATGAAAAATAAATTAGATGAGTATGATTCAAAATCAAGGATGCAAGATGAACATATTAAGGAAATCAAGGAGCAACAAAAGGGGTGGAAGAAAATTCAGGAGGAAGGGAATGTAAATTTGAAAGATATTATTGAACAACAAAGCAAGGAAAAGGTGGAGAAGGAAGTGGTTAGGGTATTGAAAAGTAGAGAAGCTCTAGTCAGGGATGTAACAGACAAGAAAAATGTGTAATTATTTTAGGGGTAAAAGAAAAGCGTATCACAATAAGATCTCAAAGAGAAAGAGAAGAATTGAGTAAAGTTAAAGAAATATTATCAGTAGTCATGGAGGGTAACAATGAAGCCCTAGAAGAGATAGAAGAAGTGTTTAGGTTAGGTAAGTATGAGGAAGGAGGGGCAAGGCCATTGAAGGTGAAGTTTAAGTCCCAGGCAATAGTAAATGAAATCATGAATAGGACATGGAAATTAGCAGACAAAGAGGGGTTCGAAAATGTCTGGTTAAGGAGAGATGCAAATGAGGAAGAAAGAGCTAAAATAAAGGAGTTAGTAAAGGAAGCTAAGGCAAAAAACGAACAGAGAACGGAGAAGGAGAAGACAGTGTTTTATTGAAGAGTTATGGACCAGAAATTGAGGAAGTGGTACCGACGGAGAGGAGGAGAAAAGATGGTATAAGTAATAACGAAAAAAGTTTGAAAGTGGCGTACACTAATGTTGATGGATTAATATCGGCAATGTTAGAAATCAACGATTTCTTGAGGGTACAAGAACCTGATGTTATGTGCTTTGTAGAGACCAAGTTAAGGTAGCATATTGATATCCATATGGGAGATGGCAAATACAAATTGTGGAGAAGAGACAGAAAAGATAAAATGGGAGGAGGAGCGATGATAGCAGTGAAGAATAACTTAAATATAGATTCTGTGGAAATGGGAGAGGGTAGGGCTGAAGTGATAAACATGAAATTAGAAACTGGAGAGAACTGTAAGAGAGATATAGCAGTAGTATATGTTCCACCGAAGACAAGAGCAGGGACTGATGATGAATACCAGGAGATGTTGTCAGACATGGTTAGTTACCTACAGAAAGTGATTGAGAAAAGCAGCAATATAATTCTAATGGGTGATTTTAATTGTAAAGAGGTGAACTGGGAGGAATGGGACTCAGGAGGCGGCGAAGATTCGTGGGGCACTATATTGTTAAACATGGTGATGAATAATGTAATGACACAGTGGGTCAAAGAAGAGACAAGATTCCGAGGTGATGAAACCCCAGCAAGATTAGATTTACTGCTAACCAAAGAACCTGACGTAATTGAATCCTTGAAATATCTGTGTCCTATAGGAAAAAGTGATCACGTGGTCATTGAGTTCCAGATGATAACAGGGAACGTGGTGCCAAGAGATGAGCTCCATAGGCAGGGAAGATACAACTTTGGGAAAGCAAACTTTACGGAATTAAGTAAATTTTTTGAAAATGCAGATTGGAGAAAATTCAGAGAAACAAAAGAGATTCAGAGGAAGTGGGATATCTTTCTAGACCTCTATAATTCAGGAGTGGATAAATATGTTCGAAGAGTAAGTGGGAAAGAATACAGGAAAAAGGAGTGGTTTAATAGAAGGTGTATTATAGCAAAAAAAGAGAGGGACATGGCATGGAACAAATGGAGAAAGAGAGGTAATAACAGAACAAAGGAAGAATATAAAAGAACTAGAAATGAATATACAAGAATTCGTAGAGAGGAAGAAAGGAACTTTGAAAAAGGTATAATCGACAAATGTAAGGATGAACCCAAATTGTTTTATAGATTTGTTAATGGCAAATTGAAAAAGGAAGGAATCACCAAACTGAAAGTAGAAGGAGAGGTCTATAATGATGCGGCAATGCAAGCTGAAATAATGAACAAACGTTTCGAATCAGTTTTTACTAATGAAGGGGAGTTTGTGGAGGGGGAGGGAGTGACTAGGAATGTGGTGATAAAAGATATAAAAGTGAAAGTGCAGGAAGTGTACAAATTACTGGAAACTCAAGATGTAAGGAAAGCCCCAGGACCAGATGGAATTTCAAACTGGGTACTGAAGGAATGCAGAGACCAACTGGCAGATAAGATTCACAGTTTAATTGTGTGTTTGCTGGAAGAAGGGAAAGTGCCTCGGGAATGGAAGAGAGCAAATGTGGTACCAATTTACAAGGGAGGAAACAAGGAAGAACCCCTGAACTATAGACCAGTGTCCCTAACCAGCATGGTTGCAAAATTGTGCGAGAAGGTTCTGAAAGATAGGTGGATAAAATATCTGGAAGAGATGAATAGTCTGACTGAAAGTCAATCTGGATTTAGAAGTGGAAGGTCATGTGTTTCCAACTTGTTGAGCTTTTACTCAAAAGCGATTGATGTGCTGCAGGAGAGAGACGGTTGGGTGGATTGTGTATATTTAGATTTGGAGAAGGCCTTTGACAAGGTACCCCATAAGAGACTAATGTGGAAATTAGAGCATATAGGAGGACTGAAGGGTAACCTCCTGGAATGGATGAAAGACTTTTTGAGAGAAAGACAAATGAGGACAGTAACAAAGGACAGGATGTCTGGATGGAGAGAAGTAACAAGTGGTGTCCCACAGGGCTCGGTGTTGGCGCCAGTAATGTTCCTGATTTACATAAATGATATGGTAGATGGAGTGAACAGTTATGCAAGTCTGTTTGCTGATGATGCCAAGATCTTGAGGAAGGTAGAGGTTGAAGGGGACTGTAAAATGCTGCAGGAGGATCTGGATAGGATACATGACTGGAGCCGGATGTGGGAAATGAAATTCAACGCAAAAAAATGTAAAATATTGGAAATGGGTAAAAGCACCAAGAGACCATCACTGAATTATATGATGGGTAATGAACCAATCACAAAAGCGAGAGAAGAGAAAGATTTAGGAGTGCTGGTCCAGGATAGTTTGTCACCTGAAAAACACATCAACAAGATAGTTAGAGAGACATATAAACTCTTGACCAACATAAGAGTGGCATTTCATTACATGAATGAAGAGATGATGAAAAAACTGATAGTGGCCATGATCCGCCCCAGGTTAGAATATGCGGCAGTAGTATGGTCCCCACACAAAAAGAAAGATATAAACAAGAATGAGAGAATACAAAGAACAGCAACCAAGATGGTCCCCAGTTTGGCAGATCTGTCATATAGTGAGAGGCTAGAAAGGCTGGATTTGCCATCCTTAGAGGAAAGGAGAGAGAGGGGTGACATGATTGCAGTGTTCAGGACCATGATGGGAGTAGATAAAATTGATAGAGAAGATCTGTTTTTATGGGATACGAGAGCAACAAGAGGACATGGACTGAAACTGAAGAAGCCGCGATGCCTGAAGGACATCAAGAAATATAGTTTTCCGTATAGATGCACAGACCTATGGAATAGACTGGACAAAGAGATCGTCCAGTCTAAAACTTAAACGAATTTAAAGCTAAATTTGACTTATTGAGAAACAGAGGCGGGACCCCACGAGCGTAGCTCATTTCCTGTATATCACAATTAGGTAAATACACACACACAAAAGCCAGCATGCACATTAACATAAACATTTTATCATTTTCCACAGAACGAACTAGAGGAGCTAAGAAAAATTTGTTGTTTACTAAAAGTGAGATGCATGGATGGCTATGAATTAAGCTGAAAGCAGGTGATTAGCTATGTACGAAACACAAAAGAGGCAGGCTAGTGCTGCCAGCGTATATAAAAACAGTACAGTAATCCCTCGATTATCAGACATAACAAAGCCAAAGGCATGTCCGGATATGGGCAAAATCCAGATACGGAGTAATATCCTCAACTGTACCCATACCTTACCTATACCCAACCTACCACCAATACCCAACCTATGTGTACAGTACCCCTCCCAGTTTTGACAGTGTTCTCTGGCCTTTCAGCTGTATTTAGACATCAAAACACAGATGGGAATATCCAATGTAATGCCAGACACTAAGAAAACAATGCATGAACAACAGAAACCCACAAATCTCCTACCTATATGTACAGTACCCCTCCTAACTGACACAGTCTTCTGGAGTCTTTCTGCTATGTAGACATCCAATATAATAAATACCAGACACAAAGAAAAAAAAGCATAAACAATAAATATCCACAAAAAAATCAATGAAGACAACAGTTTCAAAAAGAATTTAAACACTATCGGGAACCGTAGTTTTCAAAATGTTTCTGGGACACCAAGAGAGTGAGTAGAGAACCCAACTATGGCTGCTTCCACAGTACAAAGAAAAACATTTCCATGGCCAAATTTGCCCCTGGAAATTGGTTATTCTGGTACAAATTGCATACCATCATCTTGACTGGTGTTTATACTATAAGCTAATAAAAACACAAAACTGATGAGTAAACGTAAAGAAATGAAATGAGAATAAACTTGTCCAAGAGTAAAAACAGCTTCAAATAACTTTCCCAACATCCTAGTTCAAAATTTTGCCTGCACTGTGCAAGAACTAAGCATTTGTCTAGATGCAGAATTTCACTGGCTTTCTCAGGGTGTTTTCAGAATTTTGATACGACCAATAGTTTTCAATTAAATTATCAAATGCTAAAAACGCTCACCATCCACTCACTCGATGTAGTGCTGCTCTCGGGTGTCTGCCCTTTCCTCTCCTCCATCCTTCCATCCTCTTCCATTTTTCTTTCCTCGTCCTTCTGCCTATGGGTGACTTTAAACTCCCTCTTCTGTTTTTCTTGCCTTCATTCTTTCCTCTTCCTTCTGCTTGGGGTGACTCTACACTGAGTGACAAGCCAAATGGTTTTCTGTACACCAGGAAACCATTAACTACGCTGGGTTGTAACCATATAGCCTAATTTTGGTGCCTGGTGGTTTAGTGGGTAATTACGGCACCCCAATCGGATTGAGCCTTCACGTGAAGGTTTATATCCAAGGGGTAGTTGGGGTTTATTGCTCACATAATGCCATTCAGGGATGAGTGAGGCTGGTCACTCATTTTAAATGGCAGGACTAGCTTGCCTAGCCCCGGGCCCCTACGCTTCTCATGAGGCAATGTAGGATTGGATGAAAAAAATAAATAAAAAACAAAAAACTCACTGGTGGCAATTAGGCATGGTGGGAGGGGCAGCACACTAAGCAGGGGTAGGGGAGGGCAGGGGGACGGGAAGGGTGACACGCCTAGTAGTGATGTGCATGGAAGGGGATGGAGGGATGGCTGGTGAGAAGCGAGGGCGGCCCAGGAACTTTTGCTCAGTTTGCAGGTTACGGGCCTGTTACTTTGACCGTTTGGTAGGGAACTGGACAGCCATTTTTGCTCAGCTTGTGGGTTTAGTCTACTACCCACACATAGCAAGGGAGGCTGGCTGGTCACCCAACCAATTTTTTAAATTTGTAGGCCATCCAACTGCCAATGTCGAAACTTTTATTTTCAGATATGGACAAAGAAATCCGGATACAGAAATAATAGAGCCAAGGGCTAACGTCCAGATATGAAGAATGTCCAGATAAGTACTGTCCATGTAATTGGGGGATTACTGTGTAGCATTTTCCACAGAAGGAGCTACAGGCACTAAAAATATTTTGTTAAAACTGAGAGTGAGAGGCATACATGGAAATGAGTATACAGCCAAAAGTTGGCCACTGACTAAATACGAAACACAAATGAGACAGGCCGGCATACCAGCCTGCAGATGTATGTAAACATTTTATGGCTTTTTACCACAGGAGCTATCCAGTACAAGCAGTATGAACATTTTGTTACTCATTGAAAGTGTTTGTCATGCACTTGCACTGCAATAATACAATAGCTATGATGGTCCAAATGGCTATGCAAATGCAAGGTGATGGATGCATGAAAGGAGACATAACCACCATAGTGAGACAAATGACTAGTGGGTGAGTGGCATGAGGATTTCAAAGGGGTGATCGGAAGATAGGACTGTAAGCAGCTGATTCAGAACAAAGTTCTGTGCAAGCAAACATTACATGACAATCTTGGCTCAAAAGCATGACTGTTGCTTTACACATTGCTGCACAGATGCATGGGAGTCTGGTAGGGGGGATTGCTCAGATCATATAAGTATTTGCAATCACAAACTGTTGAAGGGGTATAACTTCTTAATGATTATAGGCAACTGATTGCAAAGTTATCAATCATATTAAGGTAATCGTTTGGTAATGTATTTTACTAATTTATTCTTGTTTCCTGCAGGTGATTTGTTGAGCTTCAGAGACCACTCTCAGAGCAATGAGGTAAATGAAGGTTGTAGCCACTTTCCATGCTACTGTATCACCAGATTATTTAACTCATGCAATGAGGTAAATGAAGGTTGTAACCACTTTCCATGCTACTGTATCACCAGATTATTTAACTCATGCTACTCAATATGATTTATTAAGCTTCAGGGACCACTCTCAAAGTGACAGGGTAAATAGAAGGTTGTATCTACTTTCCAGTTCAGAATGTCTCCCCAAAGCATAATAAAACTCTGGAAACTGCCAGAATAAAATAAAAAATACATCTTCCAACTGAAGGGTACAGTTTAGTTCATTCACATACTGTAGTTGTTGTTGTGACCCTTGGCTCACTCTAGACATCAACCCAGTGGACTGCCAGCTGAAGATGCCCTTTTCCTGCAGTTCTTCTTCCTCCTTGAGGAGGATAGGGAAAAATAATGGGGCAATCAAAAAGCCAGGCAGCAGAGCCACCCATGTATATACAGTACTGTAGGTGGGGCCTCATTAGGGCATCCCCCTGTGGCACCTTCACATATTAAAGTATAAAGATAAACAGTAACTGGAAAAAAACAAAAAACTTGGTGGTGGTGAAAGTAAAGGTTCAAGTGAAATGGGGGAGTAAGAGAAGGGGAGGACAGGAGGTCTTCAGTGGAAAAGTTTCTAAAGAAGGGAAAGAAACTGTATGCGGTCTTCATGGATTTGGAGAAAGCATATGAAAGAGTGAATGGACAAGGAATGTGGAAAATATTAAGAATATATGGAGTAAACGGGAATGCCATGATGAGTACGTATGAGGGTGCTAAGACTACAGTGCAGTGGATAGTGAACTGAGTGAATTTTTCTATCTGAATGTTGGATTGAAACAGAGATGTGTCATGTCCCCACGGTTGTTCAATCTGTATATAGATGAGGTTATAAAAGAGATGAGGCAGGGCAGTGGATGTTGAAGCGACCCTAATGAGAGAGGGCAGTATTTGGAAACTCCCTGTACTGTTGCTTGCAAATGATGCTGTAAAGCAAAGATGAAGGGGAACTTCAAGGTTGGTGAATGAGTCTGGGAGAGTGTGTACTATACGGAATCTAAAGGTGAATGCAGGGAAGAGTAGAGTTATGGTCTGCAAAAGAAATGAAGCCACTGAATGTACAGTGAGGCTGGATGAGGAGGAAATGGGAAATGTAAGAGCATTTAAGTACTTGGGTAGTGTGATGAGTAAGGATAGAAGTTTAGAGGATGAAGTGTTGGAAAAGGTACAACAGGGATGAAAGGTTGCTGGTTCTTTGAAAACAGTGATAAGGAACAGGGAAGTGAGCATGGAAGTAAAAAAGTCAGTGCATGACAATATTGCGATACCAACTCTAACATATGGAAGTGAAGCTTGGACCTTGTTGGAAGGGCACAAGTCAAGAGTGAGAGCAGTGGAAATGAGTTACTTGAAAGGAGCATGTGAAGTTACACGAAGTGACAGACTGACAAATGAGAAAGTGAAAGAGTGTTGTGGAGTGGTGCAGCGGATGTGACAGAAAGTGTTAGGAGATATACAATGTGATGGTTTGGCAATATGGAGAGGATGGAGAGCAAGAGACTAACAAGGAGTGTATGCAAGTGAGGTGGAGGGGAGGGAGGGGGAGGCCAAGGATGAGATGAAGGGATGGAGTGGAGAGGTATATGAGAGAGACGAAGCATCATCCTCATCATCATCCAGACCTCCTTTCCCACCTTAGGGCAGGGTGAGGAGTAGCAACGTCCAGACAAGCCCAAATTTGCCCAGTCCAATAGGCCACACTTCTATTCACTCATCGTTCAAGCCCCCAGAATCCTGGCTCTATCGGATACGCCAAAAACATTCACCACGTTTTGTAGCTTCACACAAACGTATCCGATAGAGTCAATCCAGACGCTGCCACATTAAAAGGGGGTGCCAAAATCCCTGATCATGCACTTCTTCTCACAACACTCATCCAGTCAGCTCAATCTCTTGTCAGTTCCCTAGCCTCACCGACTTCCAAACCTCTCTTCCTCACAAACTCATCTACCATATCTCTCCACCTTCTCCTTGGCCTACCTCGCCTCCTCCCTCCTTCAAATTCATTCAGATATACCCTTTTCACCACTCTGT
This sequence comes from Birgus latro, assembly GCA_018397915.1. NCBI lineage: Eukaryota > Metazoa > Arthropoda > Malacostraca > Decapoda > Coenobitidae > Birgus > Birgus latro. Next base: position 46,914 of record JAGKTI010003171.1, read on the forward strand.
CATCCATTCTCCCCAAATGACCATACCATCACAGTACACTCTCTTCAATTCTGGTGTCCACCGACTTCCTCACTCAACATCTTTCACGAATCACATTTTTCGTATCCTATCCACCCTCTGTACTCCACAAACATTTCTCAGCAGTCCCATCTCCACTGCTCTTACTCTTGACTTTTCATTTTCAAGCCACACCATAGTCTCACATCCATATGTTAAAGTTGGCACTAACACTCCTTCATGTAAGCCTCATGCAGCTGCAACACTTAAGCCTCTGTTTCTTATCAAGGCCTTCATTGCACCAGCTACTTTTCTTCCTTGTGTCACTCTACTTTCAACTTCTTTTGCACATTTTCCTCTCTTTTCTGTCACTGTACCCAAGTACTTGAACTCTCTCATCAATTCCAGTCTCTCTCCATTCACAGTGACATCGCATTGGAAGTCACCTTCTCTCTCAATAACCATCACTTTACTCTTTTCTAAATTTACTCTCAGGGCATGACGCTCACAGACATCAGCAAAACTCTGCACTAGTCTACCGAGTTCTTGTCCGGTATTTGCAAGCAGTACTGCATCATCATCATCATCATACAACAGATTTGAGATATTCCATCCATCACCATGCATTACCATCACCATCCTCCTCTCCATTACCCGTGTTTTTACTCCTCTCATCACCCCATCCATATATATATTGGACAACCATGGGGACATCACACAACCTTGCTGCATGCCCACACCGATCGTAAGCCATTCACTTAGATGCCCATTAACCCTTACACATGCTTCACTACCATCATAAAAACTCTTGATGGCACCTAGCAGCTTACCGTCTACACCATACATGCGCAAAACTTTCCACAATCCTTCTCTGTCTACTTTGTCATATGCTTTTTCCAGATCCATGAATGCCATAAACACCTTATGGTCCTTCTCACAAGCCTTCTCTGCTATCTGTCTCACTGCAAATATTTGATCCACACATCCTCTGCCACTCCTAAAGCCACCCAGTTCATCACTCACTAGGACTTCTGATATCTCTCTTACTTTCTCTATGATAATTCTTCCATATACCTTCCTTACCACACTCAATAAACCCTATGCCACGATAATTCTTGCACTCACTTCACTCACCTTTATTTTTGTACAGGGGTACAATCACAGCCTTTTTCCACCCTGCTGACACAGTTTCACTCATCCATGCCTTCTTACATATCTCCAACAAGCACTTTATTCCACTCTCTCCAATACACTTAATCATCTCTACATACACCTCATCAACCCCAGCTGCTTCCCATTTTTCAGCCATTTCACAGCACTCTTCACCTGTGCAAGTGTCAAGTCTCCTGGCACTGCATTCCTTCTCTGCACACCCCCAAAACCAATCATGTTTACAGCCGCTCTGCTCTCTCTGTTCCCATTCATCAGGCTTTCAAAATATTCTTTCCATTTGGTCCTTACTTCATCCCCTTGGGTAAATAATCTACCACCTGCATCCTTCACACCATCACATTTCTTTCCACTTTCACTTCTACATTTCCGCGCCTCTTTCCAGAGTAGTTTGCATTCATTTTTCTTCCTAGATCATAATTTACCTCCTCCTTTTTCCTCTTCACTAGTCTCTTTACGTGCTTCTTGCTCTCAATATATTCAGTTCTTATTTCAACTGAACCCCTGCCCTGTAACCACTCTAGCCATTTCTTCCTCTTTTCCTCCACCACTCTCTTAACCTCATCATCCCACCATGCCATACCTTTCTTCTTTGTTGTTACTCTTGCTACACCACACACCGCTTTAGCATTCCTAACTAAGCAATCCCTATATGCAATCCACTGGCTGTCCAGATCCATTTCATTCCAATTCACTAACTCTTCCTCTACTTTGATCCTGTAATCATCTGCCATTTCTTTGATCCTCAGCTTCTCAACTTTCAGTCTTTCTCCCTGACTGCTCCTCTCTCTCCTGATCCACCTCACTTCTCTCAGCTGGAAGCAAGGCAGTGAAATGACATTGGACTGGGCAACGTGGAGGTGATTTGTTTGTGGCCACCCCTTATGGGATTGAGGTGTCTGGCAATTGGTAGATAGACAGGGGTCAGAAGTACAGTACATTCAATCAAAAACTGGGAGTGAGATGCATAAATGTTAGAGAGTACCACAGAAAGCAAGCGATTTGCTACACATGAAACAAAAATGAGACAGGCTGGAGTGGCCAGCAATTTCCATCTTTACATACTGGAAACATGCAATGCTTGAAAATATTTATTGGTAATTTCAAATATATAAGCCTATAGTTTTATTAAGAGAATTTTAAACAACACATAAAATACACTATCCACTTAGAAACATGCCTTACAGAAGAAAATAAAGCCAATGGCAATGACACTTGGTACAAAACCATTAATCACTGAGGTAAAGATACTTTAAGGTGAAAGTAAATTGGACCAATACAGTAAAACCTCGATATAACGGACTTCAGTAGACCGGAATTCACTTTTATCGGACTCGAGGAGCTACCGGACTGAACTCCTATATATCGGAAAAAGTCCAATACAGAGATAGCCCGAAGGGGTGACTGAATAGTCCGAAATCACGATTAATCCGGCGGAAACAAAAAACAAGTACTGTTAGACTGATTTATTTACCGCAAAATGTACACTGAACGTAGCAAAAAGACCTTACCAAATCTTTGCATATGCATCCTGCTTGTTTCTGTATTTTTCTAGTTTCAGTTTGGTAAATTTCTTTATCTTGCTGAAAAATTTCCTCTCTGTTATTATCGTCATGTTCCTGAAGCTGTACAGTCGCGTTCGTGAGTCCTGATACGCATGTAGTTGTCTTGTCTGATGTTGTGTCCACCGTCGGTAGGATGTTGAACTATTTCACTTGCTAACCGACCAAATTATGTTCAGTGTATCAAGCAGTAAGCACAAAAGTTCCATATTCCAAAAGCAGTGAGCACTGCAATAGACAACAAAAACACCTGTGTATTGGGACTCATGAACGTGACTGTACCTACGATTGTTTCCAGCACAATGGAAGAAACTCAACATATTCAAGTGTGGATTTTGTTTCCCAACTTCCAAACTGGAGATTAAGTTAGGTTAAATTATTAGGTGCAGTTAAGCTAAGTTAGGCCAGGTTTGGTTAAACAATTAGATCAGAACAGTACCTTCCACCATTACGTTAACTAACAACAAGAGTTGCACACCAGCAGAATAGCTAAAAACAACGGGGAAACAGATTTAACAAGAAATGTTTATTTGCCAACCCAGAAACAATCAGAAAAGCATAACAGAAAATCAGGATGAACTGATTTGGTAAGGTGCTTTTACTGCTTACAGTAAAGCATATGTTTAGCCCCCTCAATGGCCGTGAGTTCAGAAATTTGCGTGCTCCCGTGGCAGGCCTTGGAACCATTTTTTCTATGTTCCAAAATCAGTTTCATTTTCTTACAGATGTGGTAAGACTCGTCTGGTGCACTTTTAATTTTTTTTTTTTTTGTCCCTAAACCCATCTTCTGATTTGCTATGAATCATGAAAGAGTAAAATTAGGGCGCATGTTACATTAGTATTAAAACATACTGACGAAAACATCTGGGATGAACTGACCGCCTGGCTGTTTGGGATGGTACAGCAGGTTTGTATAACCATACCAGTGACTTTCGTTCCCTTCCCATAATTGTTCGCAGATTTTATAGCTCCCTAACTCAACGTCATTGACACTGGTGCAGTAATGCATTGTTCAAGGATGGCAGCTATGAAAGGGTTAATGAAATACATAATTATTTGTATCAATACTGTCTCAAACATACACATAACAACAAACGAAGAATGAGCAGTAAATGTACACTTAGCTGCAAAGAGCAGAAATAACTGTATGCTCTGTCGGTCCGAAATGTGTTCGGAACCGTGACATTGAACAAAAAATGTGGGATGCTAACTTATGAGAAGACGTGAGACAAAAGTTTTTGTTTTTCTTCTGACTAGTAAACATTTTTGCTCCATTTCGTCCCCTAAAATTGTGAAACCTATAAATTTTCGTGTAAGCATACAGCCTAATGACCTTGCCAAGTCAATGTATATTCCTCTAGTTTGTTTTCTGTATTTTTCTGCCTATTTTGAGGGTGGTAAATTATCTTTCTCTTGCAGCAAGATTTCCTCTCTTATTATCATAAGTGTTGGAACTAGACAACCACGCTCACCGGCTTCACGACGTGAACTCCCAAGGCTCCCAGTAGCAAACCACAGGAACCCTCCGATGACGTCATCACTCGTGACTTAGATGTGTGCGTGCGCACACACACTAACACTCTCGTCCTCTCTTCTAAATTTGACAGAAGATTCCAAGGACGAAGCTGGATGGTCTATTTGCGTCTGATGCACACTATGTATCCAATACATAGAATTTTGTTTAATTACTATCAAGACCCAGTCTATGACCACATACAGATATGTGATGTCTCTTAAAGTATTCTAAACTTTCTAGTCTCAGCTGACTGCTGCATGCAGTCGCTCGGTCGAAGCACCTTTCTTGGTGAGACAATCAGCCAGTTGTTGTGATGTATCCACCCAGGATACCTCATCAATCTCTCCCCGCTCCAACATGTCCCGCAACACAGCAATATCAATGCGCAATCTCCTGTCTTCTACGCTCTTACAGGAGTAAAGGGCGTCCACCAGACTCTTGTTGTCGACGAAACACTTTATTTTGATCTTTCCACATCCAGAAACCTCACGCAATATGTTGGAGAGATATACAGCAGTTTCAGCACATTCAAGCAGCGCCAACGCCTCACCAGATAAGGTAGATTTGACAACCCTCCTGATCTTCCTTGTCTGCCAAAATATAGGACATCTTGCCTCACTAGCATCTCGTAGGAAGATCACAAAACTTCCCTGAGATCCATTGCCTACAAGGTTGGCAAATGAGGCATCCGAAAAGCACTCTATATGACAGTCCTCGATCGGCCCCATTCTTGGAATGTATAGCTTCATGTTGTCAGTCTTTACCCTTGAGATCACCTTATTGAGTCTAAGCAAATCCGCTACAGTAGCTCGGTTGCTATTCATGCTCAACTCACACACATCAAAGGCAATATCTGGCCGAGTGTAGGTGGCAATCCAACTGAGTTGTCCAATTAATGCTCGGTACTCCTTTTCCTCAGACTCGGACAGCTCCCCTGATTTTACTGCTGCACGATGTTTACTCAGCGTGACTGGTTTCAAGGATGAAGCATACTGGAATTGGTCGAGCGTTATGCTGCCATCGATGTTGGAGATGACATTGAGACCAACGTATTTGAAGGCTTTTGATTCTGAACTGCCGATGAGGAATATTTGACTCAAACGGTTTATCACTTGCTGTTCAAACTCATGTGTACCAGCCCAAAGAAAGTCGTCGACGTAGATGCATACAATGCCTTCGACTTGCCACCATTGCTCCAAGAGAACAGCGCTGAATCCAGTGATGATACTTTAGCTCCGAGACTCAACAACTGATCTTTTACGCGCAGATACCAATGCCTAGCAGCATCACAAAGGCCGTAAACAGTTTTCTTTAGTCTCCATAACTTACCATTTGCATATTCAGGTGGAGGATGTAAATGAACAACTCTCTCAATGTCGTTACCTTGCAGGTAGGCAGCTTTCACGTCCATAGTGTGGCAGTCCCACTGGTTGGTGGAGGCCAAAGAAAGTGCCAAACGCACTGCTTCCTTTGAACAAGTAGGCCAGTCTTTTCGGAGATCCACTGTGTCTTCCTCAAATCCTCTGGCGACTAAGCGGGCCTTAACAATAGGCTTTCCATTTTTCAGTTTTTCTGTCACAACCCATCGAACCGTTATGGCACCTTGCCCAACATCATCTACTTCCTCATACACATCATTATTCTGCCAATTTGTAATTTCATTTTCCTTAGCACATAATACGGCTTCAGAGGTGAAAAGAACAAGCAATTCTGTGTCATCATCAACCACTTCCCATTCGCTAAGATCATTCTCCAAATCCATCCAATCAATGCTGCCATCAGAGTCCCTCTTCAAATTATAGCAGTGTTTGTACTTTCCAGTGGCTTTACCTGCCCGACTTATAATCCTTCCAGACACCAACTCTCCACTTTCTGAATGTATTCCCTTTATACGTTGACCAACAGAAACTTTGGGAAGCTGATTAATCGGAACAGAAACTGTGGGAGGCTCATCGACTGGGACCACACCATCATCCGACTCGTCATCTGGTGGATAGTCATTCAACACTTGCGTAGGATCGTCATTAGGCTTCTCCTGGACAACATTTTTCTTCTCATCACTGCTGACATCACTTTCGACTGTAGTATCTTGCTCTGGCGCTCGCGCTAGACGACATACGTGCACTCGCACGTATACACCGCCGTGTCTCACCAGAATTTGTTTCCCATCTCTGCCTATTACAATTCCAGGACCGTGCCACTCATGACTGTCATTTCTTTTGTAGAAGACTTCATCTCCATTCTGGATGTCGTTTAGGTCACTCGAACGTACGTTGTGCCGCAGAGCCCTAGCCAAGCGTTCATCTGATTCGGTCTTCATAAACTCTTGTCTAGCTAAATGAAGAGCGTTCAAGTTGTCTCTCACAATTTTCGATGGTGATGAAGGTTCCAAGGCTGGAGGATCATTTGCATACACATTAGGCAGACTAGGGTTTTGACCAAAAACAAGTTGGTTAGGAGAAAAGCCTGAGTAGTTGGTAAGAGCATTTCTTGCCATTACTGCCCATGCCAAGGCCACATCCAATTCACACTGGCTATCAGCCATTACCTTCCTAACAATGTCACCAATGACTGCATTTTGACACTCACAGACTCCGTTGCTCCAAGGACTCTCTGCAGACGTTGTCATGATCTTGATATTGAAGGCCTCTCCCAGTGCTCGCATTTCCGCATTATTGAATTCACAGCCATTGTCTGTAAGAATTTTTCTAGGTGTGCCAAACACAACAATCCAACTCCGAAATATTCCTTTGATAATGGTGGGCGCACACTTATCTGCGATTACTATCGCATTACAATACCTGGTCGCCAAATCAACAAGGACTAAGAAATAATGCTTTCCCCAAGCTTTTAAATCCATTGCTATGGCTTCATTAAACTTAGACGCCACGGGCAAACTGACTACGGGTCGGGGCTTGTCTTTCTTAAATCTGCAACAGACTGTACAAGCATCAGATACAGCCTTGACAGCCTGTTCCAGTTTTGAACTTTTAATTCCCGCATCTGTGATCAGTTTAATTAGTTTTGCCGATGTAGGGTGTCCAAATTGCCTGTGAAGCTTCAAAGCGGTTTTTTCTACGTCACCCCCACGAGTTGCCAACATGATTGTTTCACAAAATTTACGATCTAGTCATAAGGAAATTGGAAGTAAGTAATGGCCTGAAGATGAGGACTTTAAATCAATGATAGTTCCACAAATTTTGACCTGGTCAGTTCCAAGGTTAATCACCATTTTTGCTTTTTTCATGGAACGTCTACTCAACAGCAAGGGAATATTGCAGTCCACAACATCAGTCACGATGGTAGCACGCATGTTTCCAACGTAGCAGGGCAGAGTAACACGTTTGAGGGAAGAAACTGTGACACCATCAGCAAAGGTAAACATTGAGGATGACGCTTCTTCTCTTACAGCATCACGTTCATAATCAGTGAGCTCACTTAGATAGCAGTTGATCCATTCAACTCCACATACAGTTGCAGAACACCCTGTGTCTAAAAGAGCACATCCCTTAGATTCTTCTACTAGAGTCTGTGACTTACCTCTACTAGCGGCATCATCAGCATAGCCCATAAACATCGACAGATGCACTGTTTCAGAATTCTCTTCTCGGCTGCCGTCGTTTTCGTATGCATCAGGACAGTCACGTGCCCAATGAAATCTAGAATCACATACGAAACACTTCGATACCTTTCCGTCAGGCCCAAGTGGGTTCTGCCTCCTGCCGGTGGATGAGCGTTGGGGAATTCTAGCAGATACAGTTGAAAATCGGCCACTACCCCGACGTCGATCACGTTTTGCACCACCCCGCAACATTCTCCGTCCTCGTCGAGTACCTCTAGCAAAAAGCGTTTCGTCACCCTCAACTTCGTCACTCCAAAATACTGGTTCATCTTTCACCTCCCTGGCAGACACCGGTGCCTCGTTCTGCCTGCCAATTTCACCAGCAAAAATACGATTCAGGGCAGATTCCATATTTTCGTATGTCACCTCAGTTATCGCGGACATCACTAATTGTCGTTCACTGTCTGAAAGTTTGCATGCAGCTAAGAGCATAAAAGCCATCACAGAATTTGGCAGTTCCATGCCCTGCTTGGTAAATTTAAAGTAAACATGCTCAAATTCTGTCACGAACTCCCCAATGTTCATATCACTGGCTCTTCTAAGGTTATACAGCTCAAAAAACGCTGCAAACTGTCGACGTCCTCTGTCCACGAGAAACAAACCGTCTAATTTTTTCAACAGGGTCTGAACACCATCCTTCTGCTTCAGAACATCTGTTTCAATCTGCGAAGACGCCACCCTCGCTCTCCCAGACAATGACAGATGTATAGCTAACGCTTGTTTTTCTGCCGCTAGGTCCATCAGTTCGCACCAAATGCCAATATCCTTTTTCCAGCTCTCATATGTGGAATCATTTTCCAGTTTTGGAGGCCACTTGGTCGAACACGACGCCATTCTCGAACTAGGCTCTGCTACCAGTGTTGGAACTAGACAACCACGCTCACCGGCTTCACGACGTGAACTCCCAAGGCTCCCAGTAGCAAACCACAGGAACCCTCCGATGACGTCATCACTCGTGACTTAGATGTGTGCGTGCGCACACACACTAACAATAATGTTCCTTAAGCCTTACCTACTATTGTTTTCGCCATAATGGAAGAAACTTACTCAAAATTAAGGGGCATGTTACATTAGCATTTAAACATATCGGCAAAGACATCTGAGAGGAATTGACCACCTGGCTGCTTGCGACAGTAGAGTAGGGTCGTGTAAACATATCAGTGACCTTCGATCCCTTCCCATAATTGCTCGCAGTTTTTTTTTATAGCTTTTAACTCACCGTCACTGACACCGGTACAGTAAAGCATCGTTCGAGGCCAACAACTATGAAGGGGTTAATGGAATACATTATTGTTTGCATCAATAATCTCTCTTTCACACACACACTTAAGAACGAACAAAAGAGTGAACATAATGTACACTTAACTGAAAGAGACAGAAATAACTGTATGCTCTGCCAGTCTGAAATGGGAAGCAGAATATCTAACAAAGATTGTGAAACTGAATGCTAACTTAAGAGAACACGTGAGATGGTAAAGTAATTTTTTTTCTGATTAGCAAACATTTCTGTTCCATTTCGTCCCCTAAAATTGTGAAACCCATAAATTTTCGTCTAAGCATACAGCCTAAAGACTTTACCAGTTCAATTCATATTCCTCTACTTTGTTTTCTGTATTATTCTACTTTGAATTTGGTAATAATTACCTTCTCTTGCTGAAAGATTTCCTCCTTTATCATCATCACGTTCTTTAGGCCGTACCTACGACTGTTTCTGGCACAGTGGAAGAAACTTATTCAGCGTAATAAGAAGTGGATTTCAATTAGAAGTGGATTTCATTTCCCAATTCTCCAACTGGAGCCCAGGTTAGGATAGGTTAAATTACTAGGTAGTTAAGCAATGTCAGGCTAGGTTAGGTTATCAATCGCCTAACAAAACTCAACCTTGCCATCCATGTGATCAGTTGTGAGCAGGAAGTGTGGGTGGGGGGGCAGACTCACGCTCATTTACCCATGCCTCGCTCGCTAGCAACTGGAGCTATCGTATGAATAATTCTATGTAATACTGTACCACTGAACCATTCAGTCACGGCCCGGATATACCGAAGGCTGGATAATCCGAGCCTGGATAATCGAGCTTTCACTGTAGAGCCAGAAAGCAGTCTGGACTGCCTGACAACTTCAGCTACGTTCACCACAATAAGACAAGTAAAAGACATGTTTTTCAGTGCACAGTACAGTATTATTATACCATTTGATTAATGTAGTGAAGGTATAACACAGTACAATACTGCAATGGTGGTGAAAACCACTGATGCAATCCGGACTAATGTCTGATATATCAGAAAAAGTCCGGATTAGCAGGGGTAAGTCCGGATGTCGGTTTTATTGGAAAACCGCATATTTCGGACTGGCCTGAGCCCCAATTAGTCCGTTATAGTGAGGTCTTACTGTAGTTATATATCAGTACAGTTACAATATAGCATGACATGCTTTGCTGAATGAGTGTATTTTTCAACTGTATACCACGGAGACGTACAGTAAAGGGAACGATTATCAGGCACTGGTGGGAAGAGCTGGAATATTGTTGGGCTGTGAGCAGAGGTCTACCCAGAGACAAAGGGTGTTCTATAATTAGTAGTTTGAGTGCATTTAATGTTTATTTTTAAATATCCTCCAGAGAGTGAATGTGTCACGGGGAGAAATGGTGAAAAATTGGTATGAAGGACAAAGAAATGGGTGGGATGCTCTGGAATGGTTGTGGGGGTGGGGAGGGGCCATGAGTGTACACCCTGTGAAAATGGAGGCCGTAGCATGACGTTTATTGGGGGGGAAAAAGAAAAAGAAAAAAATCTCCTTAGCCTTACATCCTGTGATGCAAGCACCAATATATTCCTGGTGTAGGACAGACAATCATTACCTACAACCCAGGGGCATTTTTTAGTTTATGTTTGCTGCTCCCAAACATTTTTATTCAGCTTTGGAAAGGCCTCTTTTACTGAAGGCATTAATTAAGGCTACATCTAACCCTTCCAGTTGAAAAAGTCTATCCTTGGCTGAACAAACAATAAGATTAATTGAATCAAACAAAAAAAACAGTCCCATCTCAAAAGATTAATGACTGAATCACAACTGAAACTACATCCCTTACAGCACCGTAAGAATTAGGCTATGGTACCTTGCTGACTTTTACAGTTGTAGCAGCGCCTGACTGGCTCCAATCCGTGGCGGATGTCCTTGAAAACTGGTGTTATGAAGATGGATGCATCTATGGTCCACTGGTTCACCATTACATTGATTGGCACAGCCAAGTTGGGACACAAGTACAGCTTACGTTGCACCTGGCTGAAGCACCACTGGGGGAACCAAAGAGAACTGATCAGGCCAACCACATACCTGTCTATAAGCCATATTTTAGGTGGTCTGTAGCACCTATTCCTCAGTAGTTTGTTTGCATATTACACATGATTTTGTATGTTATCTACAATGTTTTAATATCAGCATACTTTGCAACAATAACATGAGGATATCAAAGAATAAAGTGCACACTAAATTCCAAAGGAAAAGGTGTAATAAAATATGAAAAATCAGTTAGAATACAACCCTACTGCGAGACACACTAATCCCAAAAGGGGTGGCCACAAACAAATTGCTTCCTCACTGCCCTCTCTACCATCAAACTGCCCTCTCTCTCTCTCTCTCTCTCTATCACAGCAATTTCATTCATACACTGGTACCTCTTTAACACATCCCTCCATCTCAGTTTCCCTCTTCTCCTTCACCTCACCCACACACTCCCTCCTCACCAATCTCTCTCACTCTCCATTCACCACACGTGGCCAAAACATCAAGAGTACTCCATGTAATATTTCTGTGAACCTCTTCACCAAAGCTACATACTGTTTGGGTTTATGGTCATACTGTTCACAACTACCAGATCATGTGCCCCAAGCTTGTGGTACTCATGATATAAGTACAATACTGCCTATTTCCTACCCAAGCTTGTGGTACGGATGATGTAAGTACTGCCTGTTGTGTAAGTACTGCCTATTTCTTACCCAATCTTGTGGTTGTCATGATATACTATAAGTGGTGCCTGCTGCTTACCCAACCTTGTGGTACTCATGATATAAGCACTGCCTGTTTCTTACAAACAGTGGTACAATGCTCTCGCTCTCCACTACTTATGAGTAGAGCAAGTCCTTTTATGATGGACGATTTTTTTTAAAATAAACATCATAACTTATTGTATATCCAGTCATAAAATGGGTTCAATGAGGATATGTTTTTTACCAAGGGTCACCCATTCTACAGCATAAAAAACAAATCTCCCACTCACCAAATCTGGTAGTTACTTCACTTCACTGCACTTTACTTGCTGCTTACAACCATATAAACTCACTTAATCTGGTAATTATTTCACTTTATTTGCTGACCTAACACCACATTACCGTTCCACGTCAGACACTATCACACCTAACAATGACTGAGGTCAAAGGCCATCTTGGAACAAACAAATAACTAAGCTTACATGCCGGTGATCATGTATGCAAAAATTGTGAACGTACACTAACCAGTGAAGCTTCACACAGGAACATAACGATCATATAAGCAAACATCTGACAAGGGTGGGCAGCTGTACTGCACACATTCAAGCTGTGTTTTGTGGATCTTGAAAGACAACAGATCCACAGAGTCAAGGAATACCACTTTCTGCCACCAGAGAAGTAACCTGCTCCTGACTCAATGCTTCATGCATGGGTGTAAAGATGTTTGAAAAAGGTACAGCTCCCAGCACTCTCGCGTGTAACAGGGGCACGAGGGTTTGAAGAGATGTGGCACCACTGTGATTATTTACTTCGAAGCAGTCCACGTGAGTGAAGCAGAGTAACCTCGATATAGTTGCATTAAGGAAAGATGTTTTTGTTGTATGTCACATCCATTTCGCAAGTTTGACATTTCAACCTTAATTATTGGTATAATCTAAATTGTTCCACCCTTATACGACGTATTATGACTGACCACAGCTTT
>JAGKTI010003172.1:0-10813 GCA_018397915.1 Birgus latro
CACCACCACCATAACCACAAACTACCACCACCACCACCATAACCACATACAACTACCACCAAAACCACGAACCACCACCATAACCACAAACTACCACCAAAACCACGAACCACCACCATAACCACAAACTACCACCACCACCACCACCGCCATAACCACAAACTACCACCACCACCGCCATAACCACAAACTTCGTCTGCATCTGTCCTCTCTTCCCCTTTCTATCATCTTTGTCATTACTTACAACTCTTCTTTCCATTTTAAGTGGCTATACACTGGCTGACAAGCCTAATGGTTTCCAGCAATTTGGGAAACCATTATAGCACCAGGATAGCAACCAAAACCATGGGATGATATGGAGCCTCCTGCAGTGTCCCTGTTAACTGGGTGGAGAGATGCTAATGCAGCATCCACTTAGGGAACAACCATGCACCTAAATCCCCACGCTTCACCGCAGCAAGGTGCTTTCAACCACTTGGGAACATCGCCTCACTACAAGGGATGGCCCTACAGTAGTTACTTCCTTATGGTTGATGGATCTGCTTATCAGAGACTGGGGTAGCACAGCAACAACAAGAAAAGCCAACCTTAAGCATAATCAAACCAAGGAAAAAAGGCACTCCCCTTCAAAGGGTTGAGTGAATTACCACAACGCTATTTTGCACAATATCAATCTGATATCATTCACTAGTAGAATAGTGTACATTCCTACTGGCTAAACCACATCATACTGTAGATTATCAGTAACCAGTAAAGTATGAAGTACCTGTACTCTGTTACAAAAAACTACTACATCTTTGGAAACAAGCTTCATATATGTCTCAACTTTACATCATCCTAACTCAAGTTCCAACATTCACAAGGGAAAGGGAAGGTCTTTAACAAGGTTCTTGGATCTGCAGGGACATGAATCACAGGAGAAAGGAAGCTTCAGGTACATTCTCTTCCCTACCCATGCCTTTGAAAATATAAGGATGTTTGCAAATAAGTGCTGGGTGATATATCCTTGTCACTTAAATATTAAAGAGTAAAATCAAGCACCCTGCTCTGTTTTCCCCATCTCACAATAAGTAGCAAGTGTTAAAAATCCTATACAGTAAGACCTCACTATAACGGACTAATTGGGGCTCAGGCCAGTCCGAAATATGCGATTTTCCAATAAAAGCGACATCCGGACATTTCCCGAAACATCAGACATTAGTCTGGATCGAATCGGTAGTTTTCACCACCATTGCAGTATTGTACTGTGTTATACCTTCACTACATTAATCAAATGGTATAATAATACTGTACTATGCACTGAAAAACATGTCTTTTACTTGTCTTATTGTGGTGAACATAGCTGAAGTTGTCAGGCAGTCCGGACTGCTTTCTGGCTATATCGGACTTTTTCCGATATATAGGGGTTTAGTCCGGTAGCTCCTCGAGTCCGATAAAAGCGATTTCTGGTCTACTGAAGTCTGTTATATCGAGGTTTTACTGTACCTGAAGAAGTTAAGTTCTTACCCATAAAGCAGCGTACTGTTGATGGTGATGTATTTGTAGGGAAAACAACTCATCCAGCATTGCTGTTTGAGTTGAACTGTGTTTCAGTGATGCTTCCCCTTAAAACTTTTCATTCTCATCAGTTTCTGCAACATGTCACCAACCCATCTTCAAAATTTGGTTCCTCGTCTTGACAGACTAACAAATGAGGAAGTGAAGGAGCGTTGTGGTGTGGTTGAGGACGTGATGGGAAGCGTTAGGAGAAACACGTTAAGGTGGTTTGGGCTTGTGGAGAGGATGGAGAGTGAAAGATTGACGAGGAGAGTGTATGTGAGTGAGGTGGAGGGGGCGAGAGGGAGGGGGAGGCTGAGCATGAGATGGAGGGATGGAGTGGAGAGGTATGAGAGAGGGGGGTGTGAGTTGGGAGCGTGGTAGTGAAATGGCAGGGGACAGAGTGACATGGAGGCGATTTGTTTGTGGCCACCCCGTTCGGGATTGAGGCGTCTGGCAATAGATAGATAGATAGATATACAGATTGAACAACCATGGAGACATGACACATCCTTGTTTCAATCCAACCTTCAAATGGAAAGATTCACTCAGTTTGCCATCCACATGCACTGCAGCCTTAGTAACCCTCGTACATACTCTTCACTGCCTTCAGCAACTTTCCATCCACTCCATATATTCTTAATACCTTCCACAAACCTTGTCTATCCACCCTGTCATATGCTTTCTCCAGATCCATGAAGGATGCATACAACTTCTTGCCCTTCTCTAGAAACTTTTCCACTAAGGATCTAAGAATGAATATCTGGTCTACACAACCTCTTCCCCCTAAAACCTCCTTGTTCTTCTCCAACTAATTCCTCAGTAATTTCCCTAACTCTGTCAATAAGTATCCTACCATATATTTTTCCTATTACACTGAGAAGGCAAATGCCCCTATTATTACCACACACTGCTTTTTCCCCTTTTCCTTTGTACAGAGGAATAATTATACCTGACTTCCAATCCTCCGCGACTCTACCCTCCTCCCAAGCCAATCTGCAAACCTTCCACATCCATTCTATTACTATCTCTCCCCCATGCTTCAGCATTTCACCACACACTCCATCAATTCCTGGGGCTTTCCCCATTTTAACTTTCTTCATTGCTTCCACCACTTCCATCCTGGTGATTTCTTCCTCTCTTCTCACAACCCTCCTCCTCCCTGCCATTTCCCAGCCACTTATACTTGCATTACTTTCATTCTCTATGTTCAACAGTTCATTAAAGTGTTCTCTCCATCTGTTTACTTTTTCTCCCTTCTCCACTAGTAATCTACCATTTTTATCTTTCACACCCCCACTGACTTCGTTGGCACCCTGTCTAGCTCTCTTTACCTCCTTCCAGGACATTTTCTGTACATGTATATGGATGGGGTTATAAAAGAGATACAAGGTCAGGCAGTGGATGTTGGAGCGGCCCTAGTGAGAGAGGGCAGTGTTTGGAAACTCCCTGTACTGTTGTTTGCAGATGATACTGTGTTGTTGAATGAAGATGAAGGGGAGCTGCAAGGCTTGGTAGATGAGTTTGGGAGAGTGTGTAAGAAACGGAATCTAAAGGTGAATGTAGGGAAGAGTAGAGAGATGGTCTTCGAGAGAAATGAAGCCAGTGAATGTACAGTGAGATTGGATGGGAAGGATATGGAGAATGTGAGTGAATTTAAGTACTTGGGCAGTGTGATGAGTAAGGATGGAAGTCTGGAGGGTGAAGTGCTCGAAAGAGTGCAGCAGGGAAGGAGAGTTGCTGGTTCGTTGAAAGCAGTGATAAGAAACAGGGAAGTGAGCATGGAAGTGAAAAAGTTGTTACATGACAGTATTGTGATACCAACTCCGACATATGGAAGTGAAGCTTGGACCCTGTTGGAAGGACAGAAGTCAAGAGTGAGAGCAGTGGAAATGAGTTATTTGAGAGGAGCATGTGGAGTCACATGGAGAGACAGGCTAACAAATGAGGAAGTGAAGGAGCGTTGTGGTGTGGTTGAGGATGTGATGGGAAGAGTTAGGAGAAGCACGTTAAGGTGGTTTGGGCATGTGGAGAGGATGGAGAGTGAAACTCTGACGAGGAGAGTGTATGTGAGTGAGGTGGAGGCCAAGGATGAGATGGAGGGATGGAGTGGAGAGGTATATGAGAGAGAGGCGTGGTAGTGAAATGGCAGGGGACAGAGTGACATGGAGGCGATTTGTTTGTGGCCACCCCATGCGGGATTAAGGCGTCTGGCAATAGATAGATAGATAGAATGACAATATATTAACATCCTTGACACATTAAACGTTACAAAGCAGCCTATCAGATATTCTGTCCCAGTCACCTTACTGGAGGATTCCCAGGAGGGGGCACAATGATGACTGATAAAACACATTCCTTTAAAAGAGTAAATCTTCCAGAGCTACTGAAGGACAAAATAAGACTCACTGCAACCTACCAACACACTGGCACTCCACCCTCGGCTTCCTACACCCCAAAGAGGGTAATATGGGATTGGCTTTTTTCTTTATCATTTCCCTCTCTGGCTCCTTTAAAACTGCAGTTTAAATTATGGGCATTATGAATTTGTACTTCTGACAAGCTTATATTCTAAAGTTTCTATACTGAAACAAAGATTATAGGAAAACAGTGTGATAAGGTGTTCCTCTATGTGCAAAAACAGTAGCCAGAGAACAACATTATGAATAACTGTAAAAGGTAGAGGAACTTTGTGGCAATAAATCGGGAAAACCTAGGAAAAATTGTGCAAAGCATGGACAGTCTTCAAAAGAGGTGATCTTTATTTGACAAAATCAGTGGTGCAATCTTCAAGAGGTGATAAGTAGTATACATTTTATAAAAATAAATAAATAAAAAGTCAGTCCTACATTAACAACTTTGAGGTGGAAGAGAAAGAAGTCAGGATACCACCGTCCAAAACATATAAGGGCAGTTGACCCTGAGCCTGCCCTCAATACATGTAGTATAATAATAATAACAACAACAATAATAATAATAATAAAAATCACTATCACCTCTTTCCCATCAAAGGATGGGGTGAGATGGAATCCAAAAAGTGAAGAATGCACAATCCCTTTCCAAATTATTACATATTTTTTATGTGCTATATGGATACCAACGGCACGGGCAATGAATGGTGTCAATTAACGCCGCAGGCATAGTATATTATGAATTAACCCACCCAGTCCCGACTGCTTTTTTACCCACCACACCCCCAGAACATGACCGATTTTCAACTTGTCTTTTTTTGCTCAAACCTTCGCTTTTGGTGAGAAACACTGAAAATTCTGTGAGAAAGCACTCACCTGAAGCAAAAAATAATCTAAACAAGTAAGAGATCCGTCACCTGACTACCATTTTTTATCAAGCTGCGCTCCATAAAATACGATTCCATTGTGAGGAAACTTAACCAAAACCACACAGCCCTGTAGATATTTATTTATTTGGTATGAATTTATATGTACTACAAGAGTACAGTAATCTCCCTACTATCCAGATGTCCACTATCCGGATGCATCACCCCCAAAATGCCCAAAAATCCTATTTTTTTTGGACCGCGTCAGTTTGAATTTCCAAAAGCCGAACAGCTGTGTTTTCGCGCCTCCCGCCTCTCTCACGGTCTCATTTCCCACTCAGCTCCCGGCTCGTCAACACGCTCTCAACATGGCTGCTGAAGTGCTTGGTTTTGTGGTGATTCCCTATCTCCTGCAGGGCTTGATGCTGCTCTACACCTTCTCTATCGTGTGTGTGATGATGGCCCCGCCACTTGAGATGAGGAAGAAAGTGGTTTTGACTCTGGAGAAGAAGTGGGAGGTATTGGAGAAGGTGGACGCCAGGTGGCCAACATCATGGATCCTCCGTGAATTCAACCTCCCTCGCTCCACTTTGTTTGATATCAAGAGGTCCCAAGACAAACTACAGCAGTACACGGCTGATTTCGCTTCGAAAACCAGACGAAACGTGGAAAGGAAGATGATGTTTACTCCTAAGTATGCAGACATTGACCGTTCCATGCTCATCTGGTATCGACAACAATGTGCTGCTAGTGTGTTGGTACGTGGAACGGAGCTGAAAGCTGCAGCCGAGAAGTTCGCAAGGCTACAGGACACCCCGGACTTCAAGGACTCGTCACTAGACCACACGGGAATTTACTGTTACGTACAGTGAAGTGATGTGATGTGATGCAAGGTATGCGAAAGGAAACATTGTGGAAAGTGCAGGTGAGAAGCGCTGGTGAGTGTAAAGTGCAGCGGAAGTGCTAAGGTGTGTCAGTGCAAGGTCTTACTGTCAGAGTCTGAGATGACCGAGTGGGTTATACATCAGGATGGCGGCATCATTCTCGTAAGTACCCTAACCATCAAAATTCCTTGTTTTGTTCTTCCCATATCATTAATCTCATGCATAGACTGTGTGAAAGATGATTTCTATAATGATTTTAAAGTCTAACCTGTTTTCAGCATGCTGTAAAGTGGTAAAAAAAATTCCCATAAATGTAAATCATAATTTCCTGCTTTCAGTTTAATTTTTTCATGCATGGTTTTGAAGTGCACCAGCTATGAAGGTTAAGTGAAGCTGTGTTATACCATACCCTTTCATACCGAGATGTCTGGCTGAAAGGCTTATACCTGTATGCCAGGTTACTTTATATTAATACTACACTAGGTGGCAGAGTGTCAGGACTGCAGTACATATCTTTTATCAATGTGGTAATTCAAAAATGCTCTCTTTCCAAAAACAGTCCAGTTTCTTTTTAAAACTCAATACTTGAAGCTGACATAACATCTGGTAAAGAGTTCCAATCATCAACTATCCCTCTCAATTCTTACATGATCATTCATTATTTTATACACCTCCATCATGTCATTCCTTTTCTTCCTGCAGTAAAGTGTGAAAAATCCCAACACTCTAAGTCTTCTCTGACTTTGCAATGGTCAGCAAGTTGCAATGGTCAGCATGTAAAACTAGTGACTTTATACTTGATATCTTTAAAAAAAAAATATGCATTTCAGCATCCTTTTTAAGCTGTAACAATGATAATTACATTAAAATTTTAAGAGAAAAAAATAATTGTAAATTTTTGGGAGCTCTTTTTTTTTTTCTTTTTTTTTACACTACTACCTTGGCCGTGTCTCAACAGGCCTTAGCGCCCCGGAGCGGTCCAGGGGTAGTGGGGGTAGCAGTGAAACCACCAAATACTTGGAGTGCGAATTCACATTTACTCTAGGTATCCTTCTTTTAGAATACTTAGCAATTATGTATATTTGAGCATTTTTGACGACAATATTAATGTTACATGAATATCTGCCAGCAAAATATAACTGTAAATGCATATTGCCAAAATACTTTAGAAATATTTAACCACCAAGTAAGCCGTAATGAAGAATCATAACAAATCCTGCCTTTGCCACGGCTGCTTCCTCCTGTAATTTCCACCGATTTTGAGGACGAAATGGACCTTGCAGTGCAAGACTGCAGTGGAACAAAATGACTTAAGATAATTATGATGATCTAGGGTAGGTGGCGGTACAATCAGAGGAGAGGGAGAGTGGCCATGTGCAGTTTGCCACAAGGGTGTGGGAAGTAATTCCATCTTGTATAGTGTTTGTGATAAGTGGGTGCACAAGAGATGTAGTGGTATTAGAGGTAGACTGCAAGATGATGCTGATTTCATGTGTGCGGCATGTCGGGGAGAGCAGGTGGAGATTGTTAAGCGTGAGAGGGTTGAACTTGCAGGCGAGTCTCTTGAGTGTGTGGAGTTTCGTTATTTGGGAGACATGTTATGTGCCGGAGGTGGGGCTGGAGTTAGCTCGGTTGCTAGGGTGAGAAGTGGTTGGAAGAAGTTCAGGGAGCTGTTGCCTCTCCTGACATTGAGAGGACTCTCCTTACGTGCTAAGGGGTCTGTGTATGCAGCATGTGTTAGGAGTGTGATGCTGTATGGTAGTGAGACCTGGGCAGTAAAGGAAGAGGATATTCTTTCTTTTTTTTATGCACGGAAAAAGGAACCAAAGGCCACAGGCCTGCATACTGTTCCTTCCAAGAAAAAGCAAAAACAGTACAAAAGAGAGTCAAATTCAAGATCCGTTCAATTCGAGATGCCTGGAGACACTGCGTTTGAAAGACTGGAGATCATAGGAAGTAGGAAATACAGACAGAGGAAGACAGTTCCAGAGTTGACCAGTTGCATAAATGAAGGACTGGGAGTAACGGTTAACTCTTGCATTAGAGAGTTGGACAGAAAAGGGATGAGAGTTTGTTGCTAGACGCGTACTACGTACGCAGGTTTACACGTACAGAAATGACAATGATTAGGTGGATGTGCAGTGCGTCCCTGCGTGCAAGGCCTGGGGGGGCTGGGTTTACGATGGAAGAGTTGAGAGGTAGGATGGGACTAGAGTGTACTGGTGTTGTGATGAGGAGAGGTAGGCTGAGGTGGTTTGGACATGTGGAGAGGATGGGGGATGATAATTGGGTACAGAGGGTGAGAGGTGTTAATATTGGGGGAGGGGTTGGGAGGGGTAGACCGAGAAAGACATGGGACGAGGTCATTAAGTGTGACTTAAGGGTTAAGGGACTGAACAGGGAGGCTGCCAGGGATCGAGCAGCGTGGAAAGCCGCCATTGGGTGACCAAGGCTGACACATGCAAGCATGTTGGAGCCTTAAAAAATGAACGAACGAACAAACGAACGAATTGTGCGAAGGTGAGGAGGTACTGTACTTCATGGAAGTATGATTTTTGCGTGAATGACTGAAAACAAACCCTCAACATGTACTCTTTAGATCCGCATAGCCTTTGCTTTCATTATGCGAAAAATTATTTAATTGAAATAAGCGTATTTAACAAATCTCATTATTGACGTGTTAGTACTAAAAATCCATTGACTCTCCCAAATTACACAGAATAACGCCCTGATTTAGAGTTCTGTTATCCTTTACACAGCTATGATCTAAACCATTTACAGCTGTCAGATGTCACCAGAGAGACCCACCTCACCAAATAGTTCCAACCGCGACGGAGGCTGCGACAACCCCCCTTCACCCCCCACACTTTCACTCTCGAAAGCGCCGGAACGTTCCATGGAGCTCCAGCTGTTGAAACGCAGCCCAGGGCTGGTACCATCTAAACTACTTAGTATCGCTATGTACACTTAGCAGACTAAATTTTTCACAAGTTGCACTTAAGTCTGGGCAGAATACTTAAGTGATACCTGCCAAAATACTTACTGGCCTTAAGTACACTTTGTAGACAAACTTAAGTACCCCCGATGAGGTTACTTAAGTGCTTCTCATTTTACTCAGTCAAGATGACCGCACAACAAAAACAACGAGGGAGAATATGAAGGGCGATAAATTATTGAGAAACAGGAAAGAAAACCTATTTTGGGCCTATGTATGACGTTTCCAATGAATTAATATAAGAAAATATGCCCAAGTTGAAATAATATTACAGTATAATGATAGATTTGGATATGTTACGCCACAGACATGTAGTATGTAGGAGGACGGCTGGGCCTTGATTGCAGGCTGTAAAGCCTATGCCCAGAGTCGGACACATAAAAAAAAAAAAAAAAAAAAAAAAAAAAAGACAAACAGCCTATGCAAGATCACTAGTGCAGAAATGAAAGTATTTGCAATACTTTGTTACTTTGAAATTAGAAAGATGCAGCTTTTTTTTTTTTTTTTAATGCAAGAAAGAAGGAACCAAAGGCCACAGGCCTGCATACTGTTCCTTCCAAGAAAAAACAAAAACAATACAAAAGAGAGCCAAATTCAAGATCCGTTCAATTCGAGATGCCTGGACACACTGCGTTTGAAAGACTGGAGATCATAGGAAGTAGGAAATACAGAAAGAGGAAGACAGTTCCAGAGTTGACCAGTTGCATAAATGAAGGACTGGGAGTAACGGTTAACTCTTGCATTAGAGAGTTGGACAGAAAAGGGATGAGAGTTTGTTGCTAGACGGGTACTACGTGCCCGTCGTAGAGGTGGAGGGATGCAAGCAGACAGTTCAGAGGAACAGTGACCATTGAAGTAGCGATAGAAGAGAGATAAAGATGCAACAGTGCGGCGAAGAGACAAAGGTTGAAGGGAATCAGTAAGAGGAGGAGAGTTAATGAGACAAAAAGCCTTTGACTCCACCCTATTGAGAAGAGCTGCATGTGGGAAGCCTCCCCACACATGAGAGTTGTACTCCATACACAGGCGAATAAAACCCGTGTACAAGGTCAACAACTGTGAAGGGGTAAAGAAAGTTCAGAATCGGCTTAGCACACCTAATCTCTTGGAAGCAGATTTCACAAGAGATGTAATATGTTCTTTCCAAGACAAATCCCGAGAGAATGAAACCCCAAGCATGTTCAAGGATGATGCAGGACATAACTGTTCATTATTAAACATTAGTGGGTAATCCTGAGGAAGAATTTGTCGGGTTGATAAGTGTAAGAACTGAGTTTTTGATGCATTAAAAATAACAAGATTATTTTTACCCCAATCAGAGATACGAGCCAAGTCAGACATTAGGTGTGCCATAGCCTCATCCCTTTTTTGTTGAAGTAAAGGCTGAGATGGACGTTGCAGGAACCGAATGGAAAGGTGAAGGGTGGAATCATCAGCATATGAGTGGATAGGGTTAGATGTACAGCTCAGAAGGTCATTGATGAATAAAAGGAAGAGAGTAGGTGATAGGACAGAGCCCTGAGGAACACCACTGTTGATAGGTCTAGGAGAGGAACGATGGCCGTCTACAACAGCGGCTATAGAACGACCAGAAAGGAAGCTAGAGATGAAGGCACAGATAGAAGGATAGAAACCGTAGGGGGGCAGTTTGGAAATTAAAGATTTATGCCAGACTCGATCGAAAGCCTTTGAGATGTCAAGAGCAATGACAAAGCTTTCGCCAAAGTTCCGAAAGGAGGATGACCAAGAGTCTGAAAGGTAGGTGAGAAGATCGCCAGTGGAGCATCCCTGACGGAACCCATACTGACGATCAGAAAGAAGGTTGTGACAGGAAAGATGCTTTAAAATTTTTCTGTTAAGAATTGACTCGAAAACTTTTGAGACACAGGATGTTAAAGCAATTGGACGATAGTTAGAGGGTTGGGAATGGTCACCCTTCTTTGGGACTGGCTGAATGAGAGCAAACTTCCAGCAAGAAGGAAAGGTACAAGTTGAAAGACAAAGGCGAAAGAGTTTACCTAGGCAGGGTGTAAGCACAGAAGCACAGTTTTTGAGGACAACAGGAAGGACTCCATCAGGACCATATGCCTTTTTAGTATTGAGGCCAGTGATGGCAGAAAA
>JAGKTI010003172.1:15550-34831 GCA_018397915.1 Birgus latro
TCTCTGAAGTCACGTGAGAGGGCTTCAAGCACCATGATAAACAACAAGGGACTCAAAACTGACCCCTGATGCACACCAACATTCACGGGAAACTCATCACTCAAAGCTCCATTCACCCTTACCTGAGTGTGAGCACCCACGTACATGGCCATAACCACCCTAACCAGCCACTCTTCCAACCCTAGCTTTCTCATTGCCCACTTCACCACCTCTCTAGGGACTCTGTCAAAGGCCTTTTCCAAATCAACAAAAACAAAATACAATTCCCTTTTCTTGCCAATATATTTTTCCTGAAGCTGTCGAACAATGAATATGGCATCAGTGGTCCCCCTGCCTGGCATAAACCCAAACTGCATCTCATTGATATTCACTCTTTCTCTAATCATACCTTCTAGAACTCTCTCCATTACTTTCATTATCTGATCTAAGAGCTTTATACCTCTGTAATTTCCCCTTTCCAGGGCATCACCCTTCCCTTTGTACACATTTACAATTACACTTTTCAGCCAATCATCTGGGACAACACACTCATATATAATCCTATTTATCAGGTCAGTGACTAACCTCACCCCAATATCTCCTGAGGCCTTCAACATTTCGGCAGTCAACCCAGACACACCTGCCGCCTTCCCCACCCGCATCCTGCCTATTGCCTCACTCACAGTAGCAGCGTCAATCAAAGGCCAAGGCCCAGATATATTTAGTCAGAGAATGACAGGAAAGCCAAAGCCTGAGAGTAGAGAATTCAGAAGAATCAAGTTCAGGAACATGAGAGCAAGATAGATCGTTGCGTACATATACGCAACAGCCATCTTTGGCTTTGAAACGAGAATAGAGAAAGTAGGAGGATACAGAAAAGGGTTTGCTGTCAGCTGCCTCAGACAGCTGAGTCTCAGTGAGAAAGAGAAGGTGAGGTTTAGAGGAGAAGAGGTGGTGCTCGACAGCATGAAAGTTAGAGGAAAGGCCGCGAATGTTACAGAAATGAAGGGAGTGAGTCAGAGTGGTTCCAGGCAGCTCTTTGAGTCGTCACCGGGAGAGGGGCGGATAATGGTGATAATCCTTGACTTCTCTTTTCTTACATACAGATAATTTCTCTTAAACATCTTCCCATTGGACATTTTCCACCATTCAGCCATGTAACAAAGTTTGTGTTGTACGGTTACAAATACTGTGGCTGTTTTGCTGTGAAAAAATGCAGAGAACAGTATGCCACACCAACCAAAGAATAATCTTTTGTGACGTGATGGAAGCGATTTGCAAATAATGTTGTCTCAACATTCAGCAGCAGCTCTACTCCATTGTGATGAGTCTTCATTACCAGTATATTCATTCATTAAATTAGTGGGTATGTATGTACAAAATAACTGCAAAATGTTCTGTAAGCAAATTAAATGGAAAGCCGATCATAACCTAATCCAATTTTGTCAAAAATTTTGCTGCAGCTGTGCCCGCATGGTAATAACTCTATCATAATCATTTAGCAAACTAGAATACACTTGTAGAATAACAACAAAATAGCAAGAAAATGTATTTTACGAATACCGTCCATGACCTAACTTAACCAGTCTTTGACGGAGAAACGACCAGGCAAGGTCATGCAAACGATCCACAATTGTCCTAAAATTCAGTTATGTCTGTGCTCTACGGTAATCACAGCCTTATTACATGCAGTACATTAGAATACATGTACAAAATAGCTGGGAAACACCGTGTAGGCATACAGAGTGGAGAACAGATCATAACCTAACCTAACCTATCAATGTTTTGATGGGGAAACGATCAACTTGTCAATGTGAGGTCATGAAGGGATTCATAATGAATATTGTCATCATATTCAGCACTTGTGTTGGTGCATGGTAACCATTCTTTATCACATGCATTCAGTCAAGTAAAGTATATTTATAAAACACCATGGAATCATCTTAAACCCAGGGAACCGTCTAATGTTTTGTCAGGGAAACGACTACCCGTCCGACGGCGTCATTGTTAGGTGAAGCAAATGATTCTAAAGGAAGTTTAACCTAGTCAGCTCTTGTTGTGCCCAAGAGTAATGGGTCTTTATCCTGATCATCCAGTAAATCTGAACACATGTGTAAAAGACCAGGGAAACGTCCATATCTTGACAGAAACTTTAGTAGGTGATACTGAGTTTTTACTTATGTAAAACTTCATTAAGAACATTGCTATACCCAGCAGAAATAAAATATTTACCATTTCCTTTCAGTAAAACAAAACACATGCGTAAAATAACGAACAAACTTCTTGAGATGGAACAAATCAAAGTACAACGACAGTAGGTCAGTGACAAATACAATTTTGGAGACAACATACTACCAAGAAATTCAAATTTCACTCTGCACTCAACACTGAGAAAATTGTAGTACTTCCTACTTGTGATGTTAGTAACAATATTTTGATTGGTCATTCACTCTGTTTTATATAATTCATTACGTTGGTAGCACTTAAGTAGTCCACTCAGTAAAGTACTCCAGGCTGGGACTCAAGTAGAAGTCAAACCTAAATACTTTGTAATTTCGTAGGTACGGGCCCTGGTACTCAAGATAAACCAACAGGTCTCCATTTACAATGCCATTATTCTATGAAATCATTTTTGCTGGAAGTCTCTGATCTTCGGAGACTGCCAAAATGGTGACAAAATTAATGTAACCTAGGCCACTGGGGTTGCTATTGATACACTGCTAAAATCAAAACATGCTTCCCTATCTAAATTATACCATAAATATACTATACCTAATTAACCTACCTTATGCAAATATTCAACAAAAATACCATTTCACATTATGAAAAGAATGGAACGTCACTGCTATGCATGTATATCAAGGAATGTCAAAAGCCTGTCAAAAGTCCTTGGGCTTAGCCCACGACCTCTCAACTTACCACAATAGTACTTTATTGCTGTGCAGTAAATATGTGAGTATTCACAAAACTCAACTGATTGCAAGGATTAAATACCTGTTCCAGTTAGGGGTGAGTATCCCTAGTAATCCACAAGTGTTAATCAGCACCAGCTTGTCATGGCCTCCCCAGAGAGTGTCATTTTGAACAGTAAAATAAACTTACTCGGTATTATGGACGATCAGGCACTTGTCGCCCTGTTGTAGATCCTCGTGGACTGCCAGGAAGGTCGTCAGCCGTGGCCTTGATCTCTACGAAAGTAAAATTTACGAAAATAGTAAAAATAACAGTCGCCCATATCCACCATTTTGGCTTCCTTCCCCCTCCTCTCGCCCGTGCGCTGTCTGCCTGTGACGCTGCCACACTGGTCGGTCATCTGCACATGCGCAATAGTCAAAATGAGATCCAAGATGCTATAAAATATATAAAGTCCAAATACTAAACTTACTCACCAAATTTATATGTAGTAAAATATAAAAGAAAGTGAAAAGTAATATAAAAGAACGTGAGTGATAGAATTATGAATGTGTTAAGCTGTTACTTGAGCAAGTGCGCGAATTCAAACGAATTTGCCTGCCCAAAACTCCTGCCACTTCCATATACACTAAAATGATACAAAAGACTCTTAATTTACATCCTTCACGAGCTAGAGAAGGACTCACAAACTTAATTACGATCGATTCCCCGTCGTAACTATTATATCTATTTTGCAGAAAGGTTAAAAAGTGTATAATCTTCCCATGTACCTTGCTTTTTCAGTCGTATTAAATCCTGGTTACGAGAGGAGATATTTCATGATTTGGTGTTTATTTATGGAACAAGAACAAGGAAATGAGTGCAAAATGTTCCTATATCTCCTGTTCTTCCTGCTAAAATAAATTTGGGTTATGAGAGGAAATAAATCATACGAGTATTAAACGTGCTTGATGTCGGAGGGACGCCTTCATAATTATGACGGCACCGTTATGATCCGGCTGCTCCACTGCCCGGTTGCACAAACGTTTCTCATATCCCTCCCTATTCCCTGGATAGAGAATGGTGATTGAAGAGGAAGGGCAACTTCAATCTTAAGTACAGTGTTTACGTTCGTATGAGTTTGGGGTTCCAGCTACTGCCACTACCACCACCACTACTACTACTACTATTACCACTATTACTACTACTACTTGCTCTAAAACTGTCATCTCTCGATCTTTAATGCTGAACAGTGACTAGATACTAACACAGTAACATAGCACAAGTCAGGAAGGAGCGTTATGGACAGGATGCAGAGTCGTAGCATTGCCTTTCTCCGCCACTGTCCTACGCGAAATAAACTTAAGTAGGACGAAAATCTGGGCAAATTAAGGCGAAAGATCTATAGTGAATCTGATCTCCGGATTCACAGAACACACAAACAATTTTCTCTTGTAATTTAAGATTTGAAACTGCAGGAGGAGCTAGAGATATACGAAGTTTCTACTCTTTTCTGTCTTTCCTGCAAAATATACACAAAAAATATTATGACAGTTTTCCTCTCGTGACTTTTTTTTTTCCTTTGAGAGAGAGAGAGAGAGATTCGAAATGAAGGGGGTTAGCTACAGCCTTCATTAATCCCTTCACTCCAGTGACGCAGGGCCGTATCCAGCAATCAGAAAAAAAGGAGGAGGGGTGATTCCTAACGTCATCACCACTTAAACCATTCATGCAATCAGAACAAAATGCACTCTCAATTTACTCGTTTTAAGCCGAGGGATGGTTAGGGTTTCCTTATGCCACTCGAGAGGGGGGAAGGGAGGGTCTTTTCACACTGAAGGAACTAGATATCTATCTATAGCCAGACGCCGTACTCCCTTATGGGGTAGGGCATTCATCTTTTGTGTTAGTTGTTTTACGGGAAGGGGCACTAACTCTCCGCCAACACCTGTTGACATGTAAGGAACATGTATGGGATGGTTATATGGTTACCACCCAGCGTGTAAATGGTTTCCTGGTTTACAGGAAACCATTATGCTTGTCACTCAATATAAAGCCACCTGAGAAGGAAAGAAGACTAATTAAAAGTGACAGGAAAGATGGGGGAAATAGGAAGAGAGGATAGCATACACAGAAAAAGAATTATAAAAGTGAAGGAAGTAGTTGGCAACATTACATCAAGTGAGTGGATGATGGTCGGCACCACCTACCACAACCTGAACTCTTCCAAGAGTAAGGATATTAAAACCCAAGTCATAAATAGGCAAGTGTTTTATTAAGCTGGTAGCAGTACTGACATACCACTGACGCTACACCCAAGGGCACTAAAGAGAAGCGAGGCAAGTGTGGCAGCACCCGCCCAACCTTGAAGGAAAAATAAAGAAGAAAGTCTGTGTGTAAAATGGTTTCTTGTAAGTGCTGTGTAGTCCTGCATAATGTTGGAGAATACCTGTCTAATATATCATGCAGCGACACAACTCCCAAACTACCGTGTGTGAATATTCTTGTCAAAATAATATTGTGTAAAGTGATTTCGTGTAATTGCTGAGTAGCTCTGCATAATACTGGAAATAGTCTTTTTATACATCATCCAGAAATACAGCTCTTAAACTACTCCCTCTGTCTTCAAACACTTGTTGAAATAAAAAAGCATATGGTATATAGTGTAAAAATATTTCATGTTAGTGCTGAGTAGTCCTGCATAATACTGGAAGTAATATTTTAATATGTCATCCAGCAACATAGCTCTTAAAACTACTTTCTTTTTCTCCAGTGTCCTGTCTTGTCTTTAAAAACTATTGATATTTTCTGTAAAGTTTAGTGTACATTTAATGAAAGTGTCGAGAGTACAGAGAAATTAATCGGTTCAGTAGGACAACCTCGATTTGGGCAACTGTAATACGGCTTTTGGCTAACCAATTGGTGGACACCAGATTACTTCACTGATCTGTAAGAATAGTTGAGCAGGTGAAGAAAGACAGATTAAATTATCGTATACACGGTCAAATTAGTTGCTATGTACCCTGTCCAACATTTCTTATATCACATAATCATATATATGAGTTTGTTGCCAGTTACCCTGTCGAATCGGAGTACGCCAAATTATAGTTGATGTCGCCAAATTTGTCCGTATAATTACCTTGTCGAACTTTTCCATACCAATCTATTTTAACAATCACTGTCATAATTACAGTCCAATAATGTTGACGATGATGATAATGAAAATGGGTCGACATCTCATCAACCACCACCTAACTCTTCATCTTCCTGTTCCTCTCGTGTGGTTGACGGCTGGGGTGCTGCACTAGTGACAAGCGGAAAGTGTTCTAAATAAGTGACGACAAACACGTTCACAGGAGCTCTTATTTTCGGCTTACTTGTGTCCAGAGTTAAGGAGGCTCACAGGAAAACTTGTGATGCCCCTAACCACAAACACAAAAAGGGCAAATGGTGACACTGTGATCTAAAGGAGGTCTTCTGGTGTCTCTCTTCCTCGGCCATTTCTTCAGCTCATTACTGTGTTCTCTTGTCTGTTCTGTATGTCTTTTTAACACCGATATCGGATAGCTTGCACAAACATACCATAATAATATGGAATACCAACACCAAATTCATCTCTTGTACGTAAGTCATGCCTTTTCTTTGTATCAACGTGGTTGGCAAGAGTAACATCCACGAGGACACTAACGTTGTCTGAGGCAGCAATGACCTGGAAAGGGAGACGAGATAATAAGCCTCCCAAGACCACAGGAACACGGGCCGAGGTCTGTGAACGATCTGTACTTATGATCTCAGTTACGTAGACCATCTTATTGAATGGCACTCAGAATTAGCCAGAACTGTTAGAAATAATATATATCACTATATCATACAATATAAAGTACATATGTATATATATAGGCTATGCAGATCTATTGCATTCATGCAGTAAATACACATTATTTACAGTGATTACATAAATTTTCTATGTACACATATAGATACAATATACCTTTACAAATGTATATGCTTTAGGGGCGTATGCTTAAACACGAAATCGCAAAATGGGGTGCAGACTCCCAGTTTCTGATGATAATTTTTGAAGCAGTTGACGATGATGGAATGTATCTGTCCTTCCTGTATGGCTGTTGGCTCCATTCTCTAATGTGGGATGCAAGCTGACCATACCTAATAACCAAAGGTGTTCCATAAATGATCGTCAAAATTTAAGAGTTGCATTCCACTTAGCGATTTAAGGATTAAGCATGCGACCTTCAGCTCACATTGGCTCAGTAATCCAGTGAGGACTTTAAAATATTACACTGACTAAAAATTGAAGCAGCTCATCAAATAAAATATGATAAAATTGCCTCAGAATCCGCACGCGAATATATGTCATTTCCAACCAACACACAGACCACTCAGCTGCAAGGGGGGGAAAAAAAAAAAGAGAACCCTCAAATGAGCTCAAAGGACAAGTGCCTGACTCTCCTTTTCCCCCTCACTCTAGCAAATTCAATCTACTGTTGGTTTTACGTAGATTGGTGCGCCACGGCATAGGGGGTGGGGTGGTGCTGGGGTCCTCTTGCTTTGGGGGTGTGGGGGAGGCTGGGGAGGTGACTGTGGGGGTCATGGTCGCGGCCCCCTCACTGGAAGAAGGGTTGGTGTTCTCTTTCTCCTGGTCCTGGGATGGGGCGCTCGACACCTTGATCTTCTTCACGTCCTCAACTCTGGGGATGAACATGGGGCCTCTGGGAAAATAAGTAAACCCAACTATGAGAATACTTGCACAAATATAATACACGCCCGTTAAGTGTACCTTAGTATGAAAAAACTGCACACACACACACACGACTATATAGCATCCTAAAATTCAAAGGCGCGTCACTATGTCCCTTGTCCAGATGGTCAGCTCAGGGCTCCATGATTATTTTGGCCATTCAAATCAGTGCATGCTGTTATTAATGGTTATTATACTTCTTACATTATTTACGATCAAGGACAAATAAACTGTTACATACTATTCAGTGATCAATAAACACAAGCAAGTTTTCTGTTCTTAAAGTCATTTCGTCCCAAGAACTGAACTCGAGGGCATTAAACGACAGGCCACAGAACTTTAACGCCTATAAAAAAAAACGTCAGTTATGTTTTTCTCTTGCTAATGCCAAGTGATTCTGTAAGGTTTTGAGAAATCCCTCGTACCGAAGAGGCATTCTGATTTAGCCATGTCAGTTCGATGGCGATATTTAGACACGGGACCATCTCCAGGAACCAGCCTGTCCGTCAGTCACTTGCTAAGCATTTTTGGAAACGGGATGACTCAGCCCCATAGACTTTAGGGAAACCCAGTATTAAGGCCCAGTGTTCCAGCATCTATTTTGTATTTTATTTTATTTTTATTACTGTATCCACCAAACGATTTTATTCGATTTTACCAGCTTGAATATAGCCCTGGCACGTCTCCTTTTGACCCTGGGTTCAGTTCCTGTGAAGTAAAAATCAACAACCCTTATATGCTGGAGTATTGCTAGGAGCAACCTTGACTGTCAGTCACTTACCAAAGATTTTGGGACACAAGCGGCTTCACTTCCGCAGACTTTAGTGAAACCTCGTAATAGGACCTGTGTTCCCCCTTCCATCTACTATTTTGTACTTATTCATGCATGAAATAATTAGTTACTGAGGTGGCTGAGTTAAGGATATGCCACTTGGGACTGAATTTCATGTCTGAAAACAAAATCTATGCTCCATATCACCATAAAATGCTTTGCTATATATAGAAAACAAATGTAACATGCTTTTTATATGAACTAAAGATTTATGAATCGTATGAGTGTAGGGTAAGTGCAAGAAAAGTCTCCCAATTACATGCAAGTAATTTGTCAAGCAAGGTGTGATAATGACAATGGCATTCATAAACTGTTGCTCCGATACTTTGAGCTGAAAATAACTATCAATACGGGAGTCAAAAATTGCAATAACTAAATGAATAGTAATAAGATGCATTCAGGAACTGCTACATTTGCCTGTGTTATCATTTAGTCAGCTTCTCTGCTCAGGTTATTCTCTCTTGCTGCCACCAATGCAGTGTAGACTCTTTACTGGTTGCCTAACACGAAAAGGATTTATATTTCTGTACATTCTCTCTCTCAACCATATCCCTCACAGATCTTGTGCCTCATTAAAGATCTACATTGTGGAAACATTACCCTTGACAGGTGTAGGGCCCAAGGCAAGGCTTAATATAGTCCAAAACATTCAAGGGTAGGTGAGCGGTCTACTCCCTGAGCGTGATTACATGATCAGAAAACATCCAGCCGCCTCTTAGGAATTCAAATCGATGTGCCCAAGGCACATGATTGTCAGCTCGGCTAGTGTCTCAGACCACTAGACCACCTGGCACCCCTTTAACCCCTTCGGATCGGGATTTCATTTTTATTTTATACTCGCTCTCACCAGACAGTTTTATTCAGCTCAAAAGAACATAGTGGTAGTGAAGCTTAGGTTAATGAAAGTTCAGAAAATCTCTCCTGAGGTGAATAAAGTTGCCTGGATGAAACAATTCTAGACTAAAACAAAACAAAAAGATGTCATTGTAGTGAAGGGGTTATTACAGGACATGATAATACTCATGCAAAATAAAGTTAATTTTTGGCCCAACCCCCTCCACTCACTCACTCACTCAGGGTCTAGTGCTTCCAGTGCGCACCAGGCGAAGAGGCTGTGCGTTCATGGACATTGGGCGATCACTGAAACAACAACCAATGAGTGGCCCACAATAAGAAATAGTTGGTGCAGTATTTGTGTTTAGTCTAGTCTACATTTACTCAGCAAGCGATGTATCTAAGTTAAAAGCAGGCTGTTGCAAATGCAATACTGTGATTTCATCTACAGGTTAATATCAGGTTAGGAGGATCAGTAGAGCTAATCTGAATTTTTGGGCTCCTATCAGTTAAGCACAAGCAACTAGTGTACTGATAATTAGCTCTGGGCATGTCGTGGTAATCTATAATTAAGTCAGCAGTCTGCACTTCATCTAATCAATGCATCTGTAATGGGTCGGGTGTCTTCCATGTACTGCACCTCGTGAGCCATAGTTTCTGATCACCTAATTCTACCCGTGGCTGGAAGGATGTTGTTGGTAGGACTTCATATCAAACGAAGACCTGCGTCTGTGTTACGGCTGTAGTCTGAAGCTCTGTTAGATGGCACAAAAAACAGTTCAGATGATTCTATTATTCATGCAATCTAGAAATGCCTCAAACTGCCAACAACAATAAGGACTTCGTTCGATGTGAAAGTTTTACTGCGATTTCCCCTCAGCCTAATGCAGTGGTAGAGGATGGGCAGAAACTATTGCTGAGGAACATACACAAGCCAGTAAAGAAGTGAAGTCAGCAGTCAGTCCCCGTGCAGCAAGGCCAGCGAGAGACAGCCAAGTCTGTAGGCAAAGTGTTAAAGTCAATGATGACATTGCCAGGGGTCCAGGACAAGCTTAGGGAGCACATGAAGGCTGACGAAAACATAAGTGAATATATATATATATATATATATATATATAAAAGCAATTACATGCTAAGACTCAAATTGAAAAACAGGTAGTTAAATGCTAAATAATTCTAACTCAGGCACATAGATTCATTCAGTGGTCCTACCTTTGTCTCTAAAATCATTTGACACTGACTTCCAATGTGCCTGTTCCCATTT
Organism: Birgus latro; assembly: GCA_018397915.1. NCBI lineage: Eukaryota > Metazoa > Arthropoda > Malacostraca > Decapoda > Coenobitidae > Birgus > Birgus latro. The sequence continues at coordinate 26,111 of JAGKTI010003172.1, forward strand.
TCTCCCCTTTTCATCCCCTTCCGGTTTGTATTATGCTTCTTCCCCAACATTACTCTCTCTCTCTTAGCCTACTATCCTGTTTTGCTATCCTAACGTTGGAGAAATAAAGCTTTGTTTATTGTTTCTTTCCACCAAATCTCTCCTCTCTCTCTCTCCCCAAGCCACTTGTTCTCTTCACACCAGATTTTCTCCTACTCTATTAAATCATCTTCCCCTATCTCATTCCTTATCTCTCCCTGACACCAAACTTTCCCTTAACTCTCTCCATTCCCTTATCTCTCAGTACTTTGACTTCTCCTACTCCTCGCCTCCCTCACCGCTTTGTTTCCTCATCTCGTCTCTGCATCAGCTGTCTCTTCCACGGCGGTATGGACTGCATTCTGCGTTCCTCCGCCTCATGCTGCCTCGTCTCCTCCGCCTCCTTCTTGGCCCGCTCAGCCGCCTTTCGTGCCATCATCTGTCTCTTCCAGTCAGGGATGCGGTTGCCGGCTGCATCAGTCTCCGGCACCTGAGAGAGAGTGGAGGAAGGGAATGGAGATAGGACTTTGCTTTATTTCTTCCTACACATCATCATCATCCTAAGTACAAGCAAAATGATGAGAAAAAAACGAGAGAAAAAATGCCCACTACCCTCACCTGACCAGCAGTAATCGTGCTCTAAGGGGAGATTAGGACTTAGAAAATCTGTCTGTCTTAACGTACTAAACCCAGGGATGGCTTCTTCATTTTTTCTTGCCTTCAGGAGAGACTTTTTGAATTGGAAGAGTTATATATGGCCTTCATAAAACTCTCCAATTCGACAGTCCCTTCCTAAAGTAGTAACAAGAATAAACTAAAGAGGACGTCACCCGGGATTCAACGCGTCTGTCTCTCGTGCAGTCGGTAGGCATAATCTAAGCCTTTTTCTTTTCTCTCACCTGATCGACAAAGTTAACTGCGGTGAACTGCTTGCTGAATTCCTCCTTCTCCAATTTACTGCACTTCTCCTCCTCCTTGGCCCGCTCTGACTTCAGCTTCTTGATGCCCGGGATGTCCACGCCCATCTTCAGCTCGGCAATGACATCATTCTTCACGGCACTGATTGAGGGCTCGGGGGCTGGAGGAGAGGGAGTGAGAATGTGAATAACAGGTAATATGAATAATGGATTAATAATAGCTGTTGTTGCTGTTATTATTATTATTTGTACTAGTCTTATGCCATTAACATCATCATTAATTTCATCACCATCGTTAAGTTTATCACAATCATTATACATCGTCACCAATGCCGTCTCGATCAATCACCAGTTTTATCATCCGTTACCTCATGATCATCATTACTGTCATCATCAATGACTATTACTATGATCAGTATTACTATCAATCAACATCAACGTCATCATCATTACTTCTCACCAAGATGGACAGAGGTCATCGTTCTGAAGTCATATATAAACTTACACAAGGGCAGACGGATAGGAACCGAAGTTGGCTTGACACTCTTGACTTCCGTCCTCCTCAGTTGGACACTCTGAAGGTCCGTCACGCTGATACTAGGCAGCCCCGTCTTGCCGTTCAGGGTGTTGCTGTGGTTGCTTGACTTGCCCGTGGAGCCTAGGGTGTTGTTGGGGGAGCTTGGCAGGGTGTTGGATTTGCCTGTAGGGAGCGTGGGGGGAGCTGGAGGCGCGGGAGGGGCTGGGGGAGGTGGTGGGGGAGTTGTGCTGCTGACGGGGTTCCTGGGAGACTGTTGTAGCTGTTGTTGTTGTTTCTGTTGCTGCTCCTCCTCGGTGCTCTCTGGTATGGCGGGGAGACCAGGAGCTGGAGGGGGGACAGGGGGATGTGGGATATTGTCATGGCTGTGACTGCTGTTGCTGCTGTTATGACTGTGCCCGTTGCTGTTATTATAGCTACTGCTGTTGTCTGGGGTGTCAACAGAGACGGCGTGACTTTCAGAGACATGTTGTGGGATGCTGATCTGTCTTGCGTCGGCTCTACTACCGGTGCTGCCTGAGGGAGATTTGCTGCCCCCACAGGTACCTCCACTGACACAGCTACTCCCCTCACCCAAAGAGCGTAGGTACTCTGACGGTTTGATGAGGCCAGAGTCAGAGGGCTGGGCGGGGAACTTGGGCGGGATGAAGGGCAGGGTTTTAGGCTGCTGTGGGCGTGGAGGGGAGGGCAGTGAGGGATGGGTAGGGGCGGTAGAGAGGTCCTGGTGGGAGAGGGTGGCTGATCTCTCTCGTCCTTCGTCTAGTGCTCGTCCGTAGTGCTCTGCCACGTCCAAGGGCAATGACATGGGCCGGTCCATCTTCCTGTTATCTGTGAACGGGTGGAGGGGGTCAGGATACTAGCAAAGACAGTCACCATCATGTTTAGTATCATTATCATCATCCTATCTCTTTCTCCTACTAAGATACGGTTTAAAAAATCAATGCAGGGTACACTACAAAATGTACCAGTATCTGTGACGTATGTACAAATATACTGTACACTATATTCTTAAATTTCAAAATCTACTACATATCACCTCTTACCTCTCACATCTCAAAAAGTTTCGTAGTGACGGTAAAATCGCGTGGCGTTATCCAGATTAAACTGATAAGTAGTCCCTTAAGGTTTAAGTACCAACACTTAATAGAACATCTGGGAAAAGGGAAACATCAGTAGAAAAATATGGACAAAATCAGTGTGCAAAACTCTGTCTCTGCATTTACCTCTAACGGAGTCATCGTCACTTCTCTCGGAGTCTCTTCTTCCGAACTCAGAGGATCTCATTCCAACCTCCTCTACGTCCTCATCTATCTCTTGCTCCTCATCTTCCTCGAGCGGCGTGTGGGAGGAGCGTGGGGAGGATGGCTTGGAGGAGGCCGGGGAGGGGATACTGTCCGAGTCCCGGTGTGTGGTGGCGGGGGACACTCTGATGGTGGGGGTGGGGAGAGGGGGTGGTTCGGGAGGCTGGGAGAGGGATCGGGAGAGGGGAGCGCGAGTCTTGGGAGTGCTTGGATTGGGGGGCACGGAGAGGGTGGAGTGAAGTGGGCGACGGGGAGAGGACCCATTCATGTTCTCGTGGCTCGCATTTAGGTCCTCGAATTCTGGAAAAATAAAGTTATCCTCACAATCATCGTCTCTACAAAAAACTTCAATCCTCCAAATTTGGAAAAGAAATTATCATCACCAATATTCTCTTTATAAAAATCCTGTTTTTTTTTTCTACCTTACTACAGCTGAAATTGCAACATTAAAAAATTAAGTCTTATTCGAATTCTGCAAAGTATAATCGTAATAATCCTTCTCTTGCTTCCACCACTATAAGTAAAAATATAACTCATCTGCATTATCTACATCGTCCTTCATTTTTTCTTAAAATTGGATGGATAAGTTCCAGAGACAGGAAAGAGGAAAAAACAAGTAGAAGTATTGTCAGACTGCCCAGCAAAAATGAGCTACATCTCCCTTCACTCACCACTGAAGCATTCAAAATTCTCAGCAGCATAACTAAAGATACAAATTAATAAACAAATAAATAAAGCAGTTTATCAGGAAGGCTACATGACGTCTGTACAGGGATTAGGTGACTATTTCTAACATCTCCCTAACCAAAACAAAACCACCCGGAAGTAGCAAGAATAAAATATAAATGACTTCATAGCAGGGGCTTCAAGAGGACTGTGATGTGTATGTCGGGTGGAGCACAGGGCCAAGCAAACGGTTCGCCGCCACAACGCCATCTGGCATCACGCTGGAGGACGGCAGAGGTCGGGGGGAGTGGCACAGGCTGACAGTTTTAGCTGGCTACGTTCAAGATTAATTTTTTTCTCCTTTTTCAGTCACAGGCAGACTGTTCTGGTTGGCTACGTTCAAGATTCCCCCCCCTTTTTCAACAACCACAGCGCATTATTTATTTCAGGTACTTTCGAACGATTTCATTTTGGTTACTGGTCCCTCCTTGAAAAGGGGTTGATATTATTCATCTTGTTATGAAGAATCGAGTTAGTGCAAGATGCGGTTGTAATACTACCGTTTCTGTCAAGAGTTTTTGTCATTCAATATATCTTTTTATCCCTTTTCAGTACCGTAACGTCTTTTACAATAATTCAGGTTACCATAAGGTGAGTTTATTTAGGATATATACCTCACGTAATGAAAAGCTTAATATTAATCATCCTATCAAGAAATTTTGAGAGTCTAGGTCAAATATGGCTTGATCACCACTTTTATATTTCATTTTCATAACCATCTGGCATTTTTAATTAGTTTAAGGGGGACATCTTGTAGTGAACGAACAGAAACAATGTTATTAAGAGGCTCGATACAATAACCAATTTACCTTATGCTATTCTTTCTACAGTCAGAGCGCTTGCGCTTGCGTGCATGTGTGTGTGTGTGTGTGTGTGTGTTTTAAAGCGTTGGAGATGTCGTAATGAAAGGGTTAAATTGTCGTCTTTCTTCAGAGATGTAAAATAATGAAGATGACGATAAGGAAAAGAATAAAACTGTTCGGTGATGATCTGAATAAATTATCCGGGGGGTCATAAAGAGATAATTAACCAATAGCATCATGTTACAGTGCTCAAGTGTCATAAACCAGTCCAATCAACAACATATTAACTTACGAAACTCTTTGTTGGTTTAAATTGCCCGGGTCTATCTAACTTTCTCTTTAACAATACACTACTTTTATATGATCCGACTCATAAAACTTGAGTAACAGTAGCAGCTTACGGTCAAACTGTTCTGCACTGTCCACCTTAACTAAGACTACAACTGCCATCTCACCACCTGGAATGCTGAGTTTAAACAAGACACTGCCACTAAAATATGATGCCAGTCACGAAGAAGAGCTATATAAAGGATAAAGAGTTAAAGTCTTGCCCTATTCTGCCAAGAACCTACAGGAAATAAGCTGTAGAAAGGACGATATCTCCGCCAAGTTACGATGGATGAACTATAGCCTGGCGAACAACACTCATCAATATTTACATTTCCGTTTCTGTTGAAGCACGGAATTCCAACAAACGCAGGTCGTTGAGCGCACACTTCCTCTGGCATGGAACCACCCAGAACAACTGCACCATCGTCATTTTTCTGGGCTGCCACAGATGACACAACAAAACGGCTTTCAGAATCTCTCCTACGTCAAAAATTACCCCGCTGAACCAACCCTTTTCTTCATAAAGCAAAGGTGCAGGCCAAACAAAATGTATATGTAAGTACCGGTGTTTTTTCGGACGGTATGTTGAACGGAAACAACTTCATACTAGTGTTCAATCAGATTACCACTGATGGCCGAGGTTAGTGATGGCAGAGGTAAAATTGATCAGTATTATTATATTCGAAGGCTCCTTCAAGATGAAGCAGTGAGGGAGGTGTCACTGACCTCCACCTAAAGTATGGCAAGCAAGTTATGAAGGCACTCAAACACCTTCATCCGATGATTTCACCTCTAATTCTCACTTAACATGGCGCAAGCACAAAGGAAATGTCATACCCTCCTTCCACTTGCGACAGCGAAATTGAACAAATAAGCCCAACACGTTACACGAAACAAACTCATCACATTCTTGCATTTCCGGACTGTGGGCGACATCCGGGAGTGAGGCGGGACATGAACAATGGTGGTGGCGTGACGGAACAGGACAGCCGAGGGTCCGCTGTAGGCATGGGGAGGAAGGAGTTAACAGGCGCAAACTACCACCGAGCGCATATTCCATTACTGTGAGCCATTTTAGCGCCGCGCACTAAATTTTCTGTGTGTACTGTACATACCGGCAACCCTGGCCAACCTAATCTATCCCTACCAGCCTAATCTATCCTAAATTTACCTAACGAGACCTTCCAGAAAAACAAAAAGTGCCCATCTCAGCTTCAACTCCCCTTATAAGTCAGGAATAGTTTGCTGATGTGCCACAACCTTCTTTCATACAATTGGTAAGTAAACGGATGATAATGGTAAATCAGTTGGTTAAAAAAAAAAGTACATTTCTATAACATTTTCGACTGATGAAATTCATAGTTATTGGTAAGAAAGATATCAATAAGTACAATTTATATACACTTTCGACTCGACAGCAGAAAATAACGACAGTAGGGGCGAAGTTTAGTGAGGATTTACCGTACTCTTTAGCCTATGCTGAGTGAAGGCCGGAAAGTATTTAAGTTTTCTGCCCGAATATTAAAACAGGTCATTTCTTAAATCATTCTCAGTTTTTGACGAGGCAAACTGATCGCTGTTTGAAATCTACTAACCCCTCAAATATGTTGACATATTTAAAGTTATTTCTTGCTTATTTCAGACGATATTATTCAGATTAAGGAAGACTTCGATTTGCAGGTTGTAAATATTTTAGTCTTCAATAACCCTTTCACTCTAAGAACCTTACTTACACCGAATCAAATCGTCTGGTGGCTGAGTGACCTGTTTATGGCTAAGAATTAACATGCCCGACAACCCACTAATTCCTGCTTCACAATTCAAAAGGAACTGACGACTTGCGGCGAAACACATACACGGTCGGCTAAAAAAGAGGACGCATGTGAAGTATCTGATTTAATGTGTCCTTTTCTCCAATAACTACATACGTTACGCACAGTAGTTCGAATCCATAAGATGACTGGAGATTATCTGATCATGAAATATACTGCTACTAGGAGGAGGATGGTCTCCTAGGACTTGAATGCTCTGGAGTAGTGTAGCCTAGCCTCAGGTCCCTACGCCTAACAGGGATGGCTAAGTGGGTGTGGGGAAGAGTGTGTAAATGGTGTGGTGGTGACTGAAGGGGTAGGAGTTGGAAGAGAGAGAGAGTCAGGAGAAGTGAGAAGGGTTGAATAAGTGGTGATGGTGGTGGTGACGAGACAGCGACAGTGGTGGAGAGAAAGGGATAACGGTGGTGGCAAAGAGAGCGGTAGTAGTGATGGTGGTGGTGGTGGAAGTAAAAGGATAGTGCTGGTGCTGGTAAAATGACAGTGTTGGTGGTGACGGAGAGAAATGGTGGTGGCGGTGATCGTGGAGAAAGAGTGATAGTGGTGGTGGTGATACGTGCTAAGTGTTTCAGCTATGAGGACTGACGTTTTTCATTGGATCACTCGCTACAGTCACGTAAAAATAACTGTCATCATCAAATACTGTTACTGGATTTAATTACCTAAGAATAAAAAAAAAATAAATTGTTCTCTCTCTCTCTCTCTCTCTCTGTCTCACCTGGCGGGGGCGGGGGTACATGAGGGAGGGCGGCGCTCGGTGCGACGTCAGGCCGGGCTGATGCGTCGTCCAGCGGGCCAGGCGTCAGGTCATCGTAGTCAGGAGGAGGGACGCCTGACGAAGAACACTGAATTGAGCTTCCTTTCGTTATCCTTAATTTAGACAGCTCTATTTTTATCCAGTATCCTTTGCCGTGTTGAAGGATGGAAGGATGCTTTTTATTTTTTTCTGTCACTGAGGTAGAGATTCAGGAGTTTTTTTGTTTTTTTTTTACTGAGTTAGTTTGAGAACGACAAACTTTTCAAGATTTTATTGCATTTTCTTTCAAAAGCATAATAACCACAGCAACTCACCAGCAATCAGGTCATCCAGGCCCTGTATCCTCTGCCTCCGCCTGGCCGCCTCGTCACTACTGCTGCTGTTCTTGGATTCGGCGGAGTTCCTGCGTCCTGCGTCCTTGTGCGAGTGTCCGCGGCGAGGCGAGGACGACGAGGACTCCCTGGGGCGCCCCTCGCCCATGAGTGCAGGGTCGATGTCCTCGTAGTGGTGCTCGTGCGAGGAGCTGCTCGTAGTGGACACGGCGTCATCGCTGCTGTGGACGTCAGCCTTCACTGTAGGGAAAGAAAATAGTTAAAGCTTGAGGGTATTACGAGATGCGTATTTTAGTCAGGGACTATTTACTCCAACTTATTCGCACCTATAACTAAATTAGGGACCTGGATGGTAAAGCAAGAATTTGTGTCATAGTCTGGGAGTATGTCTGGGTGCCTTCAGTCACACGACATATATATGGCAGAAGAAGAGCTAGCAATGGCTGGATGAAGTACATACAGAGAAACACATCACGGGGTCGGCATCCATTATTAACTTAGTCGACGGAATAATTATCTGATGGGTATAATTATATGATGCGGACCTAAAAAGAGTAATATAAATAATAATGTGTGCAGATGGTCATGCTTGTGAAGTACTCAGCTATCATCACAGTAATCAGTGAAACGGACAAAACGCTCATTAACTCAACATTCAAGACTTCGAAGGAAATCACAGAGTGGTGGCTGAAGAGGTGTGGTAGTTTGAAGTGCGAAAGAGTGAGGTGTGGCAGTGTGAAATGTGGCAGCGTAAGAAGTGTATGTATGTATATGGAAGAGATGTGGCAGTGTGAGGAGTGGCAGCGTGTGATGTGGCAGGATTAGGTTTGGTAACGTGTAATGTTTTATTGGAGGTGTGACTGTGTGAAATGTGCCTGCGCGAGATGCATCTGTGAGGTGGGGTGTCGTGTGGTGTGGCAGTGTAAAATGTGGCTGTGTGAGATGTGTAATGTCTTCTGCAGCACAGTGACTTTTCTAAGGTCTTGTAAAAGCTTCCCTTCCTCCTCCTCCTCCTCTTCCTTATACAGTTCGATCCAAAGTTCTTTTACACTAACTCGAAGAATTATGAAGGAAGTGTCTGGCGTGAGTGACCTGGAGGAGACCCACAAAGCCTGAAGAGTGGAGAGTGAAGACTGGGAAGGCGGTCAGCGAAAGTTGAAGTGACAGGGTGAA
>JAGKTI010003173.1:8411-19635 GCA_018397915.1 Birgus latro
AATTTTCAGATTTTGCAAGATGAACGGGGGACATGGGAAGATTCTACATTCACCTCGTCCTTCCAAGGAAAACAAATCACAGTTGCCGCAGGGAAGTATCTGTGAATCCGGGCCCTGCATGGAGAGCTGAGAGAAGTGAAATTTAAAACACTGATGAGTTCCTTTAGTCCATTCATTTTACTAGGTTTTCGTCATTTTGTAGCTTATTTCCCTCGCTTAAAGGAAGAATAAGGCAGTTTGACGACTCGGCATCCTTCCCATAGAACTTCTTTTTGATTAACACCCTTTTTTGTTGTCAGTACCTTTCTGCAGTTCAGAATTCAAGATGAAGAGATCCAGTTTTACGCAGAGTTAAAGTGAAAAGAGTAAACTTAGGTTTACCCAGTCTGACTACACTTGGCCATCAACAGAGCTAAGGAATGACAAATCTTTTATCAGTCTAGAACAGACATCCGCCCTACTATCACACACACACACACACACACACAGCAGGTCCAAGCGTTTCTGGGGGGGAAAAAATGTAATGAGTGGGGGTTGTCTGCACGTCTGTTTACGAATGAGGAGGCGTGTAAGTTGCGGAGTCTGGCAGGGGAATGTGTGTGAAAGAGAAATTTAAGGTAATTGTCGGGAACGGCAAAGTGATGCTGGTCGGAAGAGACAAAGGGGCGAATTGTGACGTGAAGCTAAATGGTATGGAAACTGAGCAGAAATAAGATGGTGTAGTGTTTAGTGTTGTAAATAAAGTCGGTAGAATAGGTGAGCTGAATAAATAAATGAATAAACTGTAGATGGAGTGCAAGTGAGGGAATGTTCAGAGACGTAACATGAAGCAGAACTTAGTATACGTTGTAGTAAAGAAAAATACTCTGACAGGATACTAGTTTTGGCGTTAGTGGTGAAGTTGAGACGATGTTGTTTTGGAGGCAAGTGTGAGTTTGTGCTGTCGATTTAAGTTAGGTCCTCGTAAGAAAAACAGATGAATGGGTTTGTGAAGCAGCTGCTGAGGAGATGGAGGTAGGAGGACCAAGAACGAGCACCCTGTGTGTGTGTGTGTGTGTGTAAAAGGCAGCTTCACATGTGTTCGACCCAGTAATCCGCTGGCACTCCACCCACCCCTGCACCTCACATCTGATTAAGTTGGCAGATATAATTAGGGCTCATTTGCAGGATCAGTGGGGGTCTGGGGCTCTAGTGTGGTAACAGGAATTGCGTGGAAACTAATCATATACGGACAAATATCTCCCCAAAATTTGACGAATACATAGCGGAAAAAATCGAATCATCTATACGCACTAGTGGAGGCAGGGGTTTCACTGAATTTCGCCAGTTGTAAAATATCTTCGGACGGAACCTGCTGGAGTTGTGATTTTGTACAATTAGCATCAAAAGTATCTTCTCTGTCCTGCGTTTTTTCTTCATAAACTTTGAAAATTAGTCTTGTTAATCCACAGCAGTCGACAGAAAATTCTTCGCCATGTCAAGGCATTTCGCATCGATATTATTTCTAAACTACTACTATTTTTTTTTTTTTTTTTTTCCTAAAATTTGCCCCAATTTTGCCCCTTTTTTCAGGTTTTTTTTTATACCCTTTTTAGGTAAAAAAAAAAAAAAAAAAAGATAAAGATAAAAGAGGCTCTACATTCTTTCCATTTCACTTCCTCGTAGCTAGCACCATATTCTCATGTTAATCTCTTGTTACCACGGAGCATTCAAGATGGAGGTGTGTCAAATTTAGGCCAAATTAAAGAAAAAACTATCATTTTAGGCGTTAGTAGGGATATGCAGGGATGTGAAGGCGGAAGGTTGTAGGGGACTGTGGAACTAATACTAGGTCCGGATTCACGAACTTGTAGAAGAGGCAATTTTAGAGACGCCAGCTGTAAGCATTTCACCTTAGCTTGGCCTAAAATTGCCACGTCTCCATCTTGAATGCTGAGTTGTAGCACTTGATTAGCACCAGAATACGATGCTAGTCACGAAGAAGTGCTACAGAAAGAACGTAGGACCGTAACATTGTCTTTTTCTGCCACTGAGCTACGTGAAATAATGTGCAAAAGGATGAAAATCTGGGTCAGAGTTAGAGTACAATAGAGTAACGTGTGTTTCGTATTAGTTAAAGTTAGGTTATGTTTAGTTAGATAAGAACTTAAGCTAATTTTTGTTTTTTTTACTTCAGTTTGGCCCAGATATTAGTCTTTTTTGCAGCTTATTCCAGTGGCAGAAAAGAATAATTCGATGGTTTTACCATCTTTTCATAGCATTTCTTCGTGGTTAGCCCCATTTTCAATACTTTTTTTTTTTAATCTAGGCGGAGATGCACTTGACAGGTTGGTGATGATTGGCTGAATGCAACATGTCCGAATAACTTCATTGTATTTCAAATAAAATGCCAGGTAATGTGAATCGAAACTTATTTACAAACTCAGATGTCTCCCTCAGATATACCGTACAGTATGTTGCCTTCAGCCAGTCATCACCAACCTGTCAAGTGCATCTTCACCTCGATTAAAAAAAAAAAAGTGTGTAATGTTAATCAGTTGCTACAACTCAATTTTCAGATGGAAAGACGGCGAATATAGGCCTTAGATTATAAAGGGTACTGCCAGATTGGTGTGAGGTTTAAAAGTTAGGTTAGGTTTAGTTAGGCTGTTTCAAAGATTTGGTGGTATTATCACCAATCAATAAGGTATGCTTAGAAGTGAGGTTAGGTTAGGATGAAGTTAGATTTAGGAGTAGGGTTGGGTTAGGTTACGTTAGATTAAGTTGCTAGTTAGTATTTCAGTGTGAGGAGTGCTAGTGACACCATCTGGTAACGTGAGCTTTGTGTGTGTGTGTGTGTGTGTGTGTGTGTGTGTGAGAGAGAGAGAGAGAGAGAGAGAGAGAGAGAGAGAGAGAGAGAGAGAGAGAACACCCCTTGTCTACCCACACCATCTCGTCCAACCACCATCAGGCGCAATTTAGCCATTTCTTCACCATGACTTTTTTTTTTTTAAGACTCTTATCCTTGCTGCCTCCTTACTTTTTTTCAACTTAGGGGAGAGTAAATGAAGGCTGCATCGGACCTCTTGAATCAGTAAAATCTTGTAAACTGAAGAAAATCGTCTAATGGTGGCGAGAATGAGGGGGTTAACAAATGAAAGGGTTAACAACTGTTTGATCATATTTTAAATTCATGGAAAATTGTTTTGTTTTATTTTTCTGTATTTATTTTATTTTATTTTTGGTCCCCATGGTGGAGGGGTGAAGGAGCTAGGAATAATCATTGATCCCTTCAGTATGAGGACGTTTATATACGGGCAAGTACTGTTCTTTACCTTTGTTATTACTGCACGGTGAAAATGACTGTATCTGTATTGCCGATTGTTTTTATTTTTTTTTTTTATATTTTATTATTATTATTATTATCTTATTGCCTAGGGTAGCCTTTTGTCACTGGAGGGGTTGGATATACAGGTAGCCGTCATTAATCACGTCACTGCTGAAATATCTCCTGAAGCTGGGTAGAATCGTCAGGTGGTGGCTTGATTACACTGAAAAATACGTCCTCGAGGTGAAGTTGTGAGGGGGGGGGCCAGATTTCCGTTCTTATATATACCATTTTTGCACCACTCCCTAAGTTTGATTTTCCCAGGATGATCTTACTTCCATTTTTCCTCCTCTTTTTTTTTTTTTTTTCTAATTCTACCCTAACCCAACCCAACGTAACCTAACCTAACCTAACCTAACCTAACCTGACCTATCTAACCTATCCTAACCTAACCTAACCTAACCTAACCTAACCCAACCTAACCTATCTAACCTATCCTAACCTAACCAAACCTAACCTAACCTAACCTAACCTAACCTGATCTGACGACTTAACATATTAACCCAATTAACCTGCTAACCTAACCTGATGCTAAGGAAACAAACCCGGCCTAACCAGACTTCCATAGATAAGAAAAAGTGAAATAAAAAGGACAGAAAGAAAAAACTAGACACAACTGAACTCAGCAAGCGGGAGGGGCGTGGGTGGACTCTGGGATTGGGTATGACGATATGATGAGAAGAAGGAAGACAAGACCACACCTAAAACAGCGTGAATGATAGATTGGTGGACACATTTCTTTTGTCCAGGCAGCTATGGCTCGTGTTATCGTCAGTTACAGAAGCTCCCTAACGCCTTTTCCTAAGTGATTTATTTTGCTTATTACACCTTACTGTCCGATTTTGTGTCATATAAATTCCTCCAACCTCGCCATACACTGCATAAATAACGTACGAAAGGATATTAACCAGCCATATTCAAAAATAAATCACTGAGGAAGAGGTGTTAGGGAGCCTTCTTATCGACGAGATTCCGATGGCAGATGAACAAAATTGTCTGGCCGTACTAGAAGAGAATGCTAGAGTTGTCCCGATCATGGGCAGGTTAAACGCTCTTCATTTTTGGCCAGGCTGAATTGCATGTCTTTGGTTCTCCTAAAAGACTGATAGTTGTGGGTGATTCGGCGTTTGAACGTCATTGGCTCAGTATTGCTCAACCTGGCACGTCTCTCTCTCTCTCTCTCTCTCTCTCTCTCTCTCTCTCTCTCTCTCTCAAAAAGCATGGTTTTTATATTTTTTAGTTTATTTGTGATCTTTTGAAAATTTCATGCCTTTATTTAGTGTGGCATAGTCTGATTATTTCGGTTTTCCATGTTTGTATATTCCTGGTAAGTTTTTGCACCAATTCTGTCTTTTATGGGGATGACTTTATTGAGATCTAATGACCATATTTATAAGAGTGAATGTATTAATTAAATCCTGACTGGCGTGTTGGTGCAGCTGGAGGAGTGACGAGCGTTATAATGTTATCAGGTGACGTCTTCATGGGACGTCTAAATCATGGTATGGTAGTCATGGTATACGAGGGAAGATGGTAAATACAGCTGGTGCATTCCTCGAGGCAACTAAATCATGGTGTGGTGGTCATGGAGAGATGTACGAAGGGAGAAGAGAAATAAAACTGATGCATTCCTTCTCGAGACACCTAAATCATGGTATGGTGGTCATGATAGAGAGATATACAAAGGAAGAAGATAAAGCTGATGCATTCCTTTTCGATACAACTAAATCATGGTATGGTGGTCATGCTGGAGAGATACACGAAGGAAGAAGATAAATAAAACTGATGCACTCCTTCTTGAGACAAGCAAACATGATGAACAGATACACGAGGGAAGAAGAGAAATAAAATTCGTGCATTCCTTCTCGAGACACCATTTTTCCGTGTTGGTAGCCGCGATGAATAAATGTAAGAGGGAAGGCAAGGAATAATGCAAAACATGCACTTCTTATCGCGACACTTAATTTATGTGACGGTAGTCACTATGAACAAGTACAAGAGAGAAGGCAGGAAATATAATGAAAATGATGCATGAACAAATATACAGCGTGTTTCAAAAAGATGGACCCGATTTGAATTGCTATATCTCTGTAACTGCGAACCGCCCATGAATGAAACTCTTACCATTTGAAAGGGCAGGGCATAGAGTTTCAAATAACTTGCAGGTTCGACGTTTTCCAAATGACACACTGCCTCAACGTTGGATAGGTCGCACGGGACCCCAAGACTTGGCGCTACACTCTTGGCCCCCAAGATCCCCAGACATTACACCCTGCGACTTTTTCTTGCGAGGATACGTTAAAGACCCTGTTATTGTCCCACCATTAGCGACTAATCTAGATGACCTCGAAAACAGTGACTTCAGTGAAAGAAGACACTCTGAGAGGCGTTTGGGACGAATTCAACTATCGTATCGATGTTGTCCGTGCAGTAGGTGGAGGGCACATAGAGCATATATAAAATGGTTTGTTAAACTTGATAACTCATTGAACCGTTTGTAACTTTTTGTGTAATTGTAACATGTTGCCATCGTGGAATATACTGCTTTGAAATTGTGTCCATCTTTTTGAAACACCCTGTATAAAGAAAAGCCAGAAATAAAAGAGAATTGGTGAATAAACACATATACGAAGGAAGGCAAGAAGTAAGCCAAACCGATGTATTCCTTCTCAGAAGACCTTAATCAAGAAAGTTGGTTGTCAAGATGAACAACTACACATAAAGGAAGGCAAGAAATTAAACCAGATGGATGCAGAACGTGAGGACATGATGTTCCGCCGAGTGATGTTGACAAAAACTCCCTGAGGCGTTGAACACTGGCCTGTGTTTCAGTAAGTCGTGGGGTAGCCATACTCACAGTGATGTTTTCGTAAATGTTTTGGGTAATCCTGTGTTTAGTGGCGGAGACCAGTTGGAAGGGAGGTGGCCACTGAAACCTCCGATCCCGATAGCTACTCTGGTGCGTTATAGTTTCAGTGTAGAGGTTCCTGTTCCTCCAGTTATGTCAGTTATTAAGGTTAACATATTGATGGGCAGCCATATCATATGAAAAACACAAACAGCCTATTATGAACACTCAAAATACTCGAATATTATGGAACATATTGTGGGAGCGTTGCAGCTCTCACGCACCAGTCATAATCCTGGTCCGTTTGTTTCAGCATTGCCAGCCTGACAGTGTGGTGTTAATGAACATGGTATTAATGTTACAAATCTTTATGCTTAGTTTCATTCGGAACAACAGAATTCATAAAAAGATTTCATTCAGTACATAGATATGGCAAATACAGTGTGTGTGTGTGTGTGTGTGTGTGTGTGTGTGTGTGTGTGTGTGTGTGACAATACGTGTGGTGGGGTTGGGGGGAGTGTAGTCTGTATGTGATGTAGGTGTGTCATAATGGTAAATGTGGCTGTGTGCATACGTGGCTAAGAGCGTCCACGACTGATATACGTAATCTGTGCCTTTCACTCTTGATGACACCTCAGTAGTAATTAGGTTCTATTTATAAGTTTGTAGCTTATTACATAATTATATATGGTTATGTTTTCGAGTGGAACCTGAAACATCGTGTTTGTGTCTCTCTCTAACACACACACACACACACACACACACACACACACACACACACACACACACACACACACACACACACACACACACACACACACACACAGAACACATACAGAACTGACTAGATAGTGTGAAAGAATAGTTGCTAGATAAAGGCCAGAGAACAGAGCTGCGTAGATAGTATGCATGACACTTCTCTTTATGACCGTTACCAAGTATTTTCTATTCGTAAAATTTACTGATAGAGAAAAGATTTCGGGAGGCGACAATACTCAAATGCATATGTAAACATTTATTGATAATATGTATAACATAAACATACTTTTATACTGTATCACTAAACAATTTTAATATTAATCATTCGCAGTTCAGTTGATATCCATAGCAACAGTACGTCTAGATGAACGCATATTACCAACACTTGCACCACTGTTTATTAAGCCTTACAATCCCCATACAGTATACCATAGCAATAGTGCATAATGAACCATAACATGAAAAACGGCGGCTTTTCCCGAGACGTCAAAGATATTAGAAAAGAAACTATCTGAACGATGTGTTAATATTCTATTCACGTGCAAACATGACCGTAGGAATATCTACGAGGAGGATAGAAGTGGACACGTCACCGTCAATGACTGGGGATGGGTGTGCATCCACGGCATGGATGACGTCACCAGGATAGAGGGAAGGACCACTGCTGAAATATTCATTGAAACTGTGCAGGATTTCCCCCCCCCCCAGAAACGTAATGGTTTCCCCCCCCCCCCTCAGTCCAAGAGCGGAACTCCGATTCCTCTCGGCCCTATAATTTTTGTTCAGGACTGCTGCTCCATGCACACGGCGAGAAGAGGCTCGGAATGGTTTAGAGCTGCTGGACTAGCCCAGTAAGGGAGCAGACATGAACCCCATCGAAAATGTAGGTAGGCCTGAGAGCGAACGGACACCATAACTGGCCCACATCCATGTTCACATCACAAAGCAGCGGCAGCTCATACGGAACCCATGTCGCCTCTATGCCAAACTGACTGCGGGAGGTGATCGAGAAGGAAGGTGGGTGGACTTCTTACTAATAAATGGGTCCTATACAAATCCTCTGATTACAATGGATATTACTCCATACACTATAACAACCTAACTGTGACCTAAATAGCTTAATATAACTTATCTGAGAATTATTATAACTGATACAACCCTATATTATATAAGTTGCTTACTGACATGATTTGTATTTGGGGGCACTTACACAAGAATTAGGCACGTTCATGTGCATTTCGTAACGCAACTTTCCAGTTACAATGGCCCGTTTCTTTCCATTAAAATATTTGGCGGACATATGGGGTGCTGTGGCTGAACCAGTGTCGCATACTATAAATTAAGCTTGCGCCCAGTCGGCTTGCGCGGGCCGATTACATTTGGTTCACAGACTACATTCACATCCAAAGCCACTCCAACACAACAATCACATTTACAAGCACTTTCACCCTACATACAATCTCTGCAGAGCACCACATGTTGGTGGAGTGGAGCTTGATACACCAGAAAGAAAGAAAATATGATGCTTCATTGCTGGCACAATGACAACTCTAGACATCTCGCCAACACGCTAGACATATTTGCCGTCTGCTGACTTGCCTAAGGTGCTGTTTTCCAATCGTGATAAAGATTTAATAAAACTGCTGAGGAATAAGGTTGTCAGTGTGTGGTCAATAACGAATAGGCCTACTGCACTTGCTGTCTGCACTTGTTGTCTATGCGATCTGGCTTATGTGAACATCCACTGGGTGAGCCACCGTGACATCACTTATTATACAATATATAACGTATATATTACTGAACTCAAAGGTATACTATAACGTAATATACTGATCAAAGTAAATCAGATAAGCTAAGCTTAAGAAACGGTGCACCTACAACGTTATGTGTTAAATGGATGTTATACTACGGTTATATCTGTTCCTGAAATATTGTTATGTATTATACCACTCATAATGCATTTTTCTAACATTTCAGTGTCTGTCTATATACGATGTTTCAGGTTCCACCTCGAAAACATAGTCATATGTAATATAATTATGTAAAAAGCTACAAACTTATAAATAGAACCTAATTACTGCTGAAGTGTGTGTCATCAAGTGTGAATGGCACAGTTTACGTATATCAGTCGGGGCGTCCTTAGCCACGTATGCACACAGCTACAATACCATTATGACACACCCACATCACATACCTATTACACTCCCCCACCTCCACCACACGTATTGTCCCCCCCCCACACACACACACACGCACACGCACATGCTGTATTTACCATTCTATGTACTGAATGAAATCTTTTTATGAATACTCTTGTTCCGAATTAAACAAAGCTTAAAGATTTGTAACATTAATACCATGTTCATTAACACCACACTGTCAGGGTGGCGATACTGAAAGAAACGGACCAGGACTATGACTGGTGCGTGACAGCTGCAACGCTCCCACAATATGCTCCATAATATATTTTGAGTGTTCGTAATACTGTGTTTGTATTTTTCATATGATATGGCTGTCCATAAATATGTTAACCTTAATAACTGACATAATAGGAGGAACAGGAACCTCTACATTGACACTATAACGCACCAGAGTAGCTATCTGGACTGGGGGTTTCAGTGGCCACCTCCCTTCCAACTGGTCTCCGCCACTGAACACATGATTACCTAAAACATTTACGAAAACATCACTGTGAGTATGGCCACCCCACGACTTACTGAAACGTAGACTATGCATATAAGTAGTGTTTTGTTTAATCTATCCATCTATATACCTAGGCTGCTTCCCCCAAGAAAAGGGAGGTAGCCGAGACAGGTCAGCACACTACCAATTTACTCATCCACTCATACACATTCATTCGCATCTTAGCCCTAAAGGGGAGAAGGGACAGATCCTCACCGCACCACACCGCACGAGGGTCAACTACGCAGTGCAGTCAGTGACATCCGCAGCAGGGCCCGACAGCAAAGCTGGTTTACCCCTGCCACATCATAATGGATCCAGCCCCTTACCCGCACCTGACCTGATCAGCTGATCAGACAAAATGCAGGAGAATATCCCCTCTGGGCTGCGTCATCATTTATTCATTCATAATTTCTCTCCATTCATTTCTATCACGCACAGCCACTCTTCCATGCTCATTGTTTAATGGCTAACGTAATCCGTAAGGTGAGCTGGTAATGTATTGCACTTGTATTTTGACACAGTATTAAACTGTAGGTAACCATATTACAGTATATGCAACGTCACTGCTCATTAGCACAAACTGATAATGTGTGTGTGTGTCTACTGATAGGCAGCTGACGAGTTGAGAGAGAGAGAGAGTGTGTCGAGGCGGTGGTGGAGGCAGCATGTTGTCCGTTAACGAGAGACGGGGTATCCCATGTTTTGTGTAATTTAAAGTGTGTAATCAGTTGTTTATAATAAGAAATAAGAAAAAACAAATAGGTTTATTATTATTTAGGATACAGGATTTTGTGTGTGTGTGTGTGTGTGTGTGTGTCCGACTCTGGGCATAGGCTTAACAGCCTGCTATCAAGGCCCAGCAGTCCTCCTACATACATTACGCCTCTACATGTCACCACTTCGGCGCTAACACCCACAGTCCATATTGAATACATGCTAGGGCTGTCTCATGCAGGACTGGCTTATTGGTAATAGCGGGGGTATTTTTACGACATGTCGGCGGGTCTTCTGATAGACCAGTAAAGCTTGATTTAATGAAATTCAAATCCTTAAACTGTTCCCTGCCCCAGCGGGGATTTGAACCTGGGTTCGTTAGGACTGAAAGCCGCCTCTACCGATTGAGCCACCTTAATAAATATACTGTAATGGCAAAGAATGTATAACTGTTGGAGTAAACGACGTGACCCCACTTCATCTCCATTACCTTCATCTCCCAAGCTCCCCCTCACTCCCATACTTTCCCCTTCCCCCTACATCGCGCCATTTTTTAGTGAAGTTGTTCACTGTTTCTGAACCACAACTCAACCTGTATCGTGGTTCAAGCTACAATAGTAAGAGAAGAATTATTTTATATAATTCAGACTATAAATAGCATTGTGCACCATCGCTCATGATCCCAAACAATCACACAATATTTATTATCCAATATCACAGCATAATACAATAATCACATAATAATATAACACGGCACAGAGGGTAAAGCTTGGCGATTCGATTAATTCTTGGGCATGTACACAGGAACACACACACACACACACACACACACACACACACACACACACACA
>JAGKTI010003173.1:29377-41475 GCA_018397915.1 Birgus latro
GGGACTCTACCCTCCTCCCAAGCCAATCTGCACACCTTCCACATCCATTCTATTACTATCTCTCCCCCATGCTTCAGCATTTCACCACACACTCCATCAATTCCTGGGGCTTTCCCCATTTTAACTTTCTTCATTGCTTCCACCACTTCCATCCTGGTGATTTCTTCCTCTCTTCTCACAACCCTCCTTCTCCCTGCCATTCCCCAGCCACTTATACTTGCATTACTTTCATTCTCTATGTTCAACAGTTCATTGAAGTGTTCTCTCCATCTGTTTACTTTTTCTCCCTTCTCCACTAGTAATCTACCATTTTTATCTTTCACACCCCCACTGCCTTCATTGGCACCCTGTCTAGCTCTCTTTACCTCCTTCCAGAACATTTTCTTACATTCCTTCCACTTTGCACTCTGCTTCATATATATACGTAAGATCTTTTGTCACTTTATTCCTTCTTTTTCCCAACACAAAGACCTTCTGTCCTTCCCGTGTTTCCAATTCCTCTTAGAGCTGATCCACTGCTCTTGCCATTGCTCCTGCTACTTCTTTTTTTTTTTTTTTTGCTGCTTTGTTTGCAGTTTTTAATCTCTCTTTGTGTTCTTCATCTCCATTCTATCAAATTTATTCGCCTCTTTCTTCTTCTTTTTTACCCTTCCTGCACCTCTCATTCCACCACCATGTTTCCTTATCTTTTGGGGATCTTTCTCCAGATGTTTTGCCCAGCATTTCTTCCCCCACCTGCTTAATTATTCTGGCATTTTTCTCCCACCACTCATTTACATTCTCTTCTGGTGTTGTTTTTCTCATAACTCTAGTTCTAAACTCTCTCTTTAACTCCTCGTCTTTCAACTTCCACCATTTAATTTTTGCAGTTCCCGGTTGTTTCCCTTTCCTTACGCCCATGACTTCGCAATCCACTTTTACCAGCCGATGTTGTGCCGCTACATTGTCGCCATTTATCACTTTACAGGTCACAATTTCTTTCAGGTGGTTCCTTCTGCAGAGTAGAAAATCATTTTGACTCTCTCTTAGTCCAGTTTTGTAAGTGATAATTTGATTTGCAAGCTTTTTTTTAAAAAAGTATTTAGAGTAGCCATGTCTGCTGCCAGTACGAAGTCAGTAATTTATGCACTCTCCTTCTGCGTTCATCACTCCACTTCAGAAACCACCATGCACTCTGCAAAACACATCCCTCTCCTTACCAACATGGCCATTCAGATCTCCGATGAAAACTCTTTCTCCTTCTGGAACCCCTACCAGTACTTCATCCAGATGCCTCCAGAACTCCTTTTCTCCCTCACTACACCCGACCTGCGGTGCATAGGCACTCACCACATTTAGCACCAAGCCACCATGTTCCAGTTTCACACTCATTATCCGATCACTTTTCCTTCCCACACCCACCATCCCCCCCCCTTCCAATTCTTATCGAAGATGATTCCAACGCCGTTTCTTCCTTGCGCATTTATTTGCTCTGCTACATATGAGCTTATACCCTGCGCCGATGTCACGTGCCCTATTTCCTTTCCACCTTGTCTCTTGCTCACACAGTACTCCCACAGTTCTTCTGTCCATCATGTCAATTTGCTCCCTACCACTCCCAATCATGCTTATCACATTCAACATCCCCCACCATCAGAGCTCGCTTCTTCAGCCGCGCCTGC
Source organism: Birgus latro (assembly GCA_018397915.1). Lineage (NCBI taxonomy): Eukaryota > Metazoa > Arthropoda > Malacostraca > Decapoda > Coenobitidae > Birgus > Birgus latro. The sequence continues at coordinate 31,039 of JAGKTI010003173.1, forward strand.
TCATGACGCGGTAGCCCTTGCTCCCTTGTCACAGGGGTCAGGCGAGGCTCGTGCGCGTCGCTTCTTGGGGACGCCCTAGCCGGTTCCGAGGCCAATGGTAAATGACTGAAAACAGGTTTGAGCAACGTTTTACGACCGGATGCCCTTCCTGCCATCAACCCTCCCAATTTACCCGGGCTTGGGTCCGGCACTACGTTGGGCTGGCGTGCCCCCGCAGTGGCTATGTTCCTCAACTACATCCCTATCCCCCAAAAAGAGGAGGATGGACTGCAGGAGAAGAGGAACTTACGTCTGCTCATTGGGTTCACATTTCAGATGAACACCTCCTCCGTAGCAATTTATTCTGCATGTTGCAGCTTATTATTTTCTTGTATTTTATCAATATCTCATTCATTTCGACATGGAGTGAAAAATAACATGAAAGAATATGTAGACCTACATCTATAGGCAAAAGTTCGCAGACTATTCACAGGTAGCATTGTATCCCACTGTCCCGTTTTTATTATTTATGTTTTATTATTTATTTTATTATTTTATGTATATTTCTTCCCAGACGACAGAGGGTATTCTTCCAGTACATACACTCTTTGGTTATGTGCTTGATGTTGTTAGCGGATGAAAATAATACATGCAACACTTTCCATTGTCACAGCCAACAGTGAAGTGTCAAAGAACTTTTACTCATGCCTGCACCTCATGGTGAAATAAACTGTTAAGGAAAAGGTATTATACTAATTTTACTTTATCTTGGCCTAAAATTGTGCTATCTCCATCTTGAGTGCTTAGGTGTAATAAAAAATATCAGAATATAATGCTATAAGTCACCATAACTTGGCCCAGAGTTTCGTCCTTTTGCAGGTTATTTCACGTAGCTCAGTACGGCTCTACATCCTTTATACAGCACCTCTTTGTGACTAGCAGCAGTCCTTTGGCAGCTTGTTTCACGTAGCTCAGTGACAGTAAAAGCTACAGTTGTTCCTTTCCATAGCACTTCTTTGTGACTAGCACCATAGTCATTTTAGTGACTTATTTCACGTAGCTCAGTGACAGAGACAATGCTACGGCACTACATCCTATCCATAGCACTTCTTTGTGAGTAGCACGTATTCTAGTGTTAATGTATTGTTAGAACTTAGCACTGAAGATGGACACGTGAAAGTTTTAATCCAAGTTAGAGTACAGGGAACATAGCCACATGCCTCTTGAGTCACTGATAGTAGAGTTGCTGATTAACTTTATGATAAGCACATCTGTAACAGTATTTAACTTAAAGCATACTGACTTCCTGAATGAATGAATGGTATAAAATCATTGACCTAGAAAATAATTTGTTTTTAGTGTATTCAGCCTTTAATGTTGCAATAAAAATCTATAATATGCAAAAAAAAACTATTATTATTATTATTTAAATGGATTGCCAGTATATACTGATCTATCAGAAGACCCGCCGATATGTCGTAAAAATACCCTGGCTAATACCAATACACCAGTCCTGTATGAGACAGCCCTAGCATGTATTCAATGTGGACGGTGGGTGTTAGCGCCGAAGTGGTGACATGTAGAGGTGTATGGTATGTAGGAGGACTGCTGGGCCTTGATAGCAGGCTGTGATGCCTATGCCCAGAGTCGGACACATAAAAAAAAAAAAACTATCAAGTAATATATAAGTTCATTGATGAGCTTTTCAAATGTTCTTAACTTGCAGATTTTGAAAGTTATTCACACTAACCCTGCCACGTACAGTATTACAGATAACACTGTTTTGAAGGAATTTAATGTGTGTGTGTGTGTGTGTGTGATGGTTAACATTTATATTACTGTTGAGTTTTGCTTTTGTTTAAAAGTGGAATTAGCTACTACACTTTTGTTGTATTTGTTTATGCAGTTGCTCTAATGTTATTGTTATTTTGAGTTTCTTTTTAAATGAGCCCATGAATTTCAGAAACAATGTGCCTCTTGTCTCCGCTCAGCTTCAGACCATGGCAGGTGAGTGGGGGAGAGGGGGGGGCGGTGGAGGAGGAGATGCAGTTGGAGAAGTGCGCAGTAGTGGCAAGGAAATACACACACACACACACACACACACACAGCAAATCAGTCACGTCCTTCGTAAAACTGAGAGAGAGAGAGAGAGAGACTGAGTGAATGTGGGACTAACCACACGACCCCCTTGTCTGTATTTGCTTTTTATCCATATTCAGTCTCTCTCTCTCTCTCTCTCTCTCTCTCTCTCTCTCTCTCTCTCTGGTGCTGACTGGCTCTGTACCCTCCATAACACACTCTGACTTGAATAATAATCGTCTGGCAGTAGCAGGGAAAAATCAGTTTTTTTTCCCGAGTTGTTCCCACCATGAAAGGGGCAGTGATGTCAGAATTAACACCTTGCTATGACTCACATGAATAACAGTGGCCTAGCATTACCTGAAATACTGTACTTGAGTTCTTCCTACTGTGGGAAGGTTTTTACTTCTTTAGTTTTGAAATGTATTGTAAATTTAAACTCTCTCTCTCTCTCTCTCTCTCTCTCTCTCCATAGTTTTTTAGTCTCCATTCTTAATATTTCTTCCACCCTGCGATTTTCCTTCTCGTCACAACAGACACACGCGATCTAAGCGACACCAGCAAAGAGAGCAAGTGCTTCGTGCCGGGTCTGGTCNATGCCTATCCTCACGCTCCCTTCCCAGCCCTTTAGTCTCCATTTTTCATATCTCTTCCACCCTGCGATTTTCCTTCTCGTCACAACAGACACACGCGATCTAAGCGACACCAGCAAAGAGAGCAAGTGCTTCGTGCCGGGTCTGGTCAGCATAGAACAGTACAGGGCATACCTACACCACACCGAGACGTCATGCAAGGATTTGGTGAGTGAGAGTGTGCATGGTGGGTGAGGATGTGCATGGCGGTTGTGGGTGTGCATGGTGAGTGAGGATGTACATGGCGGGTGAGGGTGGATATGGTGAGTGAGGTTGGATATGGTGGGTGAGGGTGTGCATGGTAAGTCAGCGTGGTTATGTTAAGTGAGGGTGTGCTTGGTGAGTGAGGGTGAATATGGTGGGTGAAGATATGCATAGCGAGTGTAGGTGTGCATGGAAGGTGAAGATGCTCTTGGTGGGTGAGGGTGTGCGTGGTGGGTGAGATGTGTGAAAAGACGCAATAAAAAAAAAATCTGTATGAAAAGCGAGTGCAAAAAAAATGGAGGGAGGGGGGGAGGGCACACCTGGCCTTCAGCTGTGTCATATTGCCCAATTGTGCAGGAGGCGGCAAGTGTTCCAGCCTCCTGTAAATATGGTGGTTAGGAAGATGATTGATGGTCGTATTGTTTGGAACTGGGGTAATGCATACAGGTTGGCAAGTGCATGTTTGGAAAGATGGTAGTGGTGGTGGTTGGATGGGTGTGTGGTTGACAGTGGCAGTAGTAGTAGTGGCTAGTGAGTGGGTGGGTGTGTGGGTGGGTGGTAGTGGTAATGGTGGGGGTGGTGTAGTGGTGGTTCTAGTGAAGGGGTGGAGGTAATGAAGTGTATGTGTGTGTGTGTGTGAGTGTATGTGTGTGTAGATATTATGTATGTGGCATACCAAGCCTTGCAGTCCCTCTTGCTTAGCGATTTATGCATTTTCACACCTGAACAATTGACAGTTGAGAGAATGTTTGAAGTTGTGTGTAGTGTGAAAGAGTGTAACTTAAGAGAAATAAGAAGACATGGATAGGGAGGAAGACGGGAAGGCCGTACGTCGACTGATAGGTCCGAACCCCGGGGGCCCCCCCCCCCACACTTTATTAACTTTGAGAATACCTAGGTCTGTCTCTTCTGCTGTTACCTAGGATCTCATACAAGTAATAATTTTTCAGCGCCAGTTCGGTGGACGCCCTCCAGCACCACACGATGGGAAGAAGTTTATGTGTCTGGACCAGCGCTTCAACATAAAGCCAGGCAACTGTACAGTCTTCTCCTTTGGCATAAACAACGAGTGGTCTTTCGAGGATGATATTGCGAAATTTGGCTGCAAGGTTTGGTAGACTGGGTTTAAATAGGTTAATTATTGCTAGGGAAGTAGGACTTCATTTCGTGGACTTACAATATTACAGTATATCACATTCAAAGAACCTTAAGCAAAACAAGCCTTCCTTCAACTAACCTTTCAGAACTAAACCATGCCTAACACAGAACCTCAACTCAAGTGTAGCGGACAGTGGAGACTATTGGACAGTATTTACTTTACGGGATCGCCATTTTTTTTTTCTGTGGATTGAGTTAATGTTGTAGAAGGTTGGAAACGTTTTGTTAGAAGTTAAACTAACCTAATTAGTCGTATGTTGTGAAGGGGACGTTGGCATTGTTGTTGTGGGTTGTGAAGTAGTGCAAGCTTTGACCGTTATAATCTCTAGTTACGGTAATCGTAATAGTTGTTCCCTAGGCAGTCTGGCCGAACAGCCCCGAGCCCCTAAGGAAGGCCACGGCAGAGACCGGGCTTTCCCACAGAGCTCTTAAGGAGTGTATGTTTTGTTGTTGGCGCCGGTGATTGTGTGTAATGCAGTCTTCCAAATGCGCTTAATAGTATGGGGTGCTGTGTTACATCCTGGACAGGCGTCATCAACGGAGTCATCCAGTCTCTTCTGATAACTCAAGAGGGCTGGACAGGTGGTTAAGTGGAGTTTTAGTTTAATTTCTAAAAAACACATAACAGACCACCTACAACATCAAATCAACCCTCGTAAGGAAAAGAAAACATAGATTGGAAACAAAAAGAAAGGTTCAGAAAGAAGAGCCCGTAAGTATTAACCCAAGTGTGATTAACCCTATCCTACCAAAGCACCATAGTGTAGAGCCTTTGACCGTGCCAAGCAGTCAGAAGACACCAAACGACCCCATACGTAATCATCGTTCCTATGGCTCACTCTCAGCTGAATAAAACTGTCTGGCTTAAATGGAACAGACTTGTACTACTGTTGTTCTGACCATGAGAGGATTAATGGTGGCGTATTAGTATTCTTTGACTCCTATGACTCATTCATCTAAATAGAATAGTCTTGAGTTAGGTTGGGTGCTAGAGTTGCTTGACCATGAGAGGGTTAAATAACGCATGACAGAACATGTTCAAAGGTATCTGAACAAGACCAACCCTGAAAAACCCCAATGGATTCCTAATAACCTCAACAGATACTGTAAATGCCCCTAATACTTCGGTACATAACCTAATTACTCCTAATAACCCCAGTGGATAACCTAATTACCCATAATTACTCCAACACATAACCTAATTACTTCTATAAACCCCAACATGTAACAATTACTTCTAATATCTCCAACATGAAACTTAATTATCCCTAATAAAACCAACAGATATCCTAATGATCCCAAATGAACCCACCAACTACTCTATTCTACTTGCCCCAAATGGCCTCATCAGTTGTAAAAAGTAATCTCAAATTATATATACAGTATACTTATTACTCTTATAACTCCAACAGGCACCTAAAATTATCCAAATAGTTGTACAGCACTAATGATCCTCCCCCACCCCCCCAGGTGTTTGCTTACGATCCTACCATGGGCAAGGAAGACCATCAGCACTCTCCAAGTGTCCAGTTCTTCGCCACAGGGATCGCCAACTACAAGGGCACCAAGAACATCGGCATGGGTAGCAACTGGCACATTCGTAAGGTGGGGTGGCAGAGCTGAGAAATGGGGACCTGTACAATTGTGATGTGAACCCAGTGGACTGCAGGTTGAATTTGTCCCATTCCTGCATTCCGCCACCTGCCTTTTTGAAGACAGGAAGTTGAGGGACCTTTGTATAACTAGGCAGTGGAGCTCCTTGGTAACAGTATATCAGTGCCACCATGTGAACATGTCCCATATTGTATTCTTGTCAGCAAAGGAGTACTTCCAGTTGTCTCTTCCTTACAAGTTGAGTTCAGCCTATAGCACATTAATCTTTTGTATAATATTTATGCAGCTTTGTGTTGATATTATAAGATTGTAAACAACATGCAGTTGGATAATATGTAGTATGCAAAATAAATCACTAAAGAAGTGGTAACAGAAAGCCTCCCAGACTAAAGAGAATATGACCCTTGGTCACTCTCATCTTAAATGTCAGGACCAACTTGCCTAGCCCTGGGCTCCTACGCTTCTCATGGGGCAACATAGGATTAGATGATGGATGGTTGGTTACTTGGGGATAGTCAGAACTGCAGGTCTTCGTTATAAGCCACTAAATATTATTTTTTTTCCTGTTAGTCTCAACAAAGAAACAAAAAATCAGGGTTGCTTGTCGTAGGGTGCTAGTCACAAAGAAGTGCCATGGGAAGGATGATGAGTGATAATACAGTATTGTCTTTATCAGCCATAGAGCTACATGAAAGATGCTGCATAAGTACAAAAATTGGAGCCAAGCAAAGGGGAAAAAATATACTGTAGTTAATATGGTACCACAGATCCTCTCAATCCATCTGCAGTGTCATAAAATCCTTCACATCCTTCTACAAATTCTTCAGAAATCCTGCTAATCACCCTGCAAATTCTTTTTGAATTCCTAACAATCCATCTGCAACATCTACAAAAATCATACCTCCAAAATTAGATACTATCTTCCAGGTGGACCGTTTTGAGAACATGGTGAAGGATGTTGGGGTATATGGGGAGGAGATTGACTTTGTAAAGCTGGATGTTGAGCTCTCTGAGATTGACTTCCTTCAGGATATGCTGCTCAACTCTCCTCATGTCCTCGAAAAAATTAAACAAATTGCTATGGAGGTGCATGATAATTATTTCAAAGGTATGTCGCTGTCTTCTGTATTTTGTTATCATTAACATATTTTGTTATCTTTAACCACAGTACCACCACGTTAAGCTATGTTTCTATACTTCATTGTCCCAGGAACTCATTAATGATAATCCACCCCCAGGAAGCCAGCCACACCTTCAGGATGTTTCCAAAGATCTCTCAAGGATCTCATGTTTCTTGTTTGTGAATGTTGTGTGAAGTCAGGGCAATCGAATACCGGTATTACGTACTCTGTGTTTTGTTAGTGTGTGAACAACGGGAAGATTGAGTCAAGTGCTCAATTGATTTTATATTTGTAGTATTTTAGGGAAGGAGGATGATAATGATGTGAGGCATATTAGAGACATGAATCAGAAAAATACTATAGAAATGCACAGTACTGGTAATATAATAGAAGGCATGTCACGTCTCTTTGACTTCCTATGGTGTCGCTACCATAAGTGTTCTACCACTATTAAAATCACTTTATCACACTAACACCACATCAAACCATAGAGGAGCATGATAATATATTCAGAAGTACTGTATGTCATTTCTCACATTTCTTTTTCTACCATACAGTTATACAATGCCATGGTACAAAATACATAGAGATGTAGGCTGTGCCACATTTTGTCGGTGTTCATGTCCTGTCATTACCATATGATTTCTTCCACTCTACAGCAACATTTATCAAACTGCCATCACATTAAACCAGTGGTTCTCAAATTATGGGTCAAGTACCAAAGGAGGGTCATGAGAGGAATTTTGATGGGTCACAGAGACGTAAAATAGGTGTAATACTTTCAGTGTATTTTATTTACTTTATTGAAATTGAATTCCATTATTACGGTGTAAGTAAATTCTTAATAACTATGATAGATGTTATACTGGTTACTCACTTTATACACTATACATGCAGAACTTTAATACAGCCATCATCTCCAAGTCGGAGGATATACATAATTTAAATATTATCAAGAGTATTGCCACTGCATTTCTCCCCTTCCCTTGCCCCCACTCCTTACCATCTCATCTTCACCATTATATCACATATTCAGTACTTTTTTTTCCCCCCTAAGCTCCATTGGTACACATGAATAGGCTAGCAAACTCTCAGTAATGCATAATCAGTCCACAGGAAAATCTTTTATTTCTCATAGTTAACCTTATTTTTACATAATGGTATCTAATTATCAATATGTATTTCTTATATCTGTGGTAGATGGGGGCGCTCACCATGTACTCACTCAATGTAGTGCTGCATTGGGTGTCTGCCCTTTCCTCTCTTCCTTCCTTCCTCTTCTGTCTTTCCTTCATTCTTTCCTCTTCCTTCTGCCTACGTGTGACTTTACACTCCCTTCTCTGTCTTTCCTTCCCTCACTCTTTCCTCTTCCTTCCACCTGTGGGTGATTCTACACTGAGTGACAAGCCAAATGGTTTCCTGTACAACAGGAAGCCATTTACCGCACTGGGTGGTAACCATGTAACCAAATTATGGCACCTGGTGGTTTAATGGGCAATTAAGGCACTCCAGTCGGATTGCACCGGTGTAGGTTTATATCCAAGGGGTGGTTGGTGCTCATGTAATGCCACTCAGGGATGAGTGAGGCTGGCCATTCTCATCTTAAATTTCAAGGCCAACATGCCTAGCCCTGGGCTCCTATGCTCCTCATGGGGCAACATAGGATTGGATGATGGATGGATGGCTTTCTTATATCAGAATACAGTAATTGATATTTTGGTACTACAATATATTGATCTGACTAAAAAGGCACCTGACAGCAGTATCACAGTGCAACAAGGAACATTAATTTATAGTAACAGTTACTAAGCTCCAGGGTCTGTAATGTGTGTGTGTGTGTGTGTGTGTGTGTGTGTGTGTGTGTGTGTGTGTTCATGACGCTTTCCTTCCTTGTGTGTGCAGGTGATCTGAGCCAAACGAGCCGGCAGCAGGTGTTCTGGCCGTACTTCATGCTGCTGCAGTGTCATGGCTTCAAGCTCATCCAGTCTCGCAATGCAGGAGCATGGAGGGAGGTGGTGTGGGCGAGGGAGGTCAAGTGGTAAAGGGAAATAGTTGTAGCAGTTGCTGTAATGATAATTGTTGTTAATAACACCTGTTAGTAGCAGGCAAAGTGGTAGAAGGAAAAGGTACGAAGTTGACAATAGATCCAGTTACAGAGGGTGATGTGGATTGACAATATAAAGTTGTAGAGAGGAAAAGTGTAGTTGGTAGTATACAATAGTTTTAGCTGTTGTTAGTGTAGGTATAGTTGTGATGGAGTCTGTTAAAGCCAGCGTTGCCCTACGGTAAAGCGGGGATCCTTTCAGGGGGATCCTCTCTTTGGCTCAGTGGTAACGTGCGCTCGTGTGAAGTGCGAGGGCCTGAGTTCAAATTCCTGCCAAACCAGTGTGATTAATATGTTGAGTTTCATTTCGGTTATTATTATTGGTTGGCAGCGGTGTGGGATGTAAGGCAAGGCTTGGGAGGCAATGTTGGTTAGCTGACAGCGTCCTAGTCCTTACATCCCAGGGATGAGCTGTTCGGTGTGGTCGGCAGCATCCCCAGTGGTGGCCATCGATGCTACGCTACAGTGTGTTCGAAACTCACCAAATTAATCACCTAGGGGAGAAAAGAGTGATGTAATGGAGTCTATAAAAGCCCGCGTTGCCTTAAGGTAAAGCAGGGATCCTCTCTTCAGGACCCTCTCATTGGCTCACTGGTAACGTGCACACGAATCTTGGCCAGGACAGTGTGATTAATTTGTTAAGTTTCATGGTAAAGCAGGGATCCTCTCTTCAGGACCCTCTCATTGGCTCAGTGGTAACGTGCACACGAATCTTGGCCAGGACAGTGTGATTAATTTGTTAAGTTTCATTTCGGTTATTACATAGTAGCATTTGTTTTAGTAGTTATAGTAGTTGCTGTTAGTAGCAGTAGTTGCTGTAGGGTAATTGTTAAATTGTAATAGTAACAGTAGCTGCAGTTGTTAATATACAAGTAAGTTAAGTATACAGGAAAAGAAGACAAATTATAATAATAGGTAAGTTGGTAGAGAGAAACAATGAAGCAGTATTAGATGTTGTGAATGTTATAACTGGTTTTAAAAGAAGTTGTTTAGGAAAGGGAAATTATTATTCGCTGTTGTTAGTGTAACTAGTAGGTAGAATGGTACAAGGAAAAGAGAAAAAGTTTTAGTAGTATTTGGGATACAGATGTGTCTTTGGGAGAAATTTTCTTAAATAAAAATTGGCTATATTTTTTATGAACACAGCCCTGGATTTGCACATAGGTCATACTGTACAAATAGTGTGGGAGTTGTCTTTATAAGATAATTATTTGTAGAGTGGTTGGTTCAGGGTGTATTCATGCAAGCACTGACTGGTCTAAGGTATATTCAACTGTAGTCATCTTTCTGCATTTTGGTTTGGAATAAGTGGTACTGTTAGGTCTTAAGGTATTGGTTTTTCTGCTGAAAATGACTGTGGTGCCATGTAGCGGTCCACAGTGTTCAGGCTTTGATGCTAATAAGTTAATGCCTAGTCTACAGTTTTCATAGGTTCATTATGTGTTCGGAGTTTGTGTTGGCCAGGCTTTGCACTTACAGGTTTCAACTCCATTATCAGATGAAAACTCTCTGGTTGCCAGTTTTGGTTGTGTGACAAGACTGACTG
>JAGKTI010003174.1:0-16249 GCA_018397915.1 Birgus latro
TTATGCAACTGGTCAACTCTGGAACTGTCTTCCTCTGTCTGTATTTCCTACTTCCTATGATCTCCAGTCTTTCAAACGCAGTGTGTCCAGGCATCTCGAATTGAACGGATCTTGAATTTGGCTCTCTTTTGTACTGTTTTTGCTTTTTCTTGGAAGGAACAGTATGCAGGCCCGTGGCCTTTGGTTCCTTCTTCCTTGCATAAAAAAAAAGAAAAAAAGAAAAAAAAAGTGCAACAGCTAGAAAAAAGGTGGAAGCAGTGAATTTCATGTCCGGTCCTAACCTAACCTAACCTATCCTAACCTGACCTATGCTTACCATAAAGATTTTCATGCCTAACCTGTTTTTATCATGCTGTAAATGTGTTAAAAAATTACCAAAAATGTTAATCATGATTTCCTGCATGCAATTTAATTTTTTCATGCATGGTTCTTAAGTGCAACAGCTAGAAAAAAGGTGGAAGCAGTGAATTTCATGTCCGGTCCTAACTTAACCTAACCTAACCTAACCTAACCTAACCTAACCTAACCTAACCTAACCTATCCTAACCTAACCTATGCTTACCATAAAGATTTTCATGCCTAACCTGTTTTCATCATGCTGTAAATGTGTTAAAAAATTACCAAAAATGTTAATCATAATTTCCTGCTTGCAATTTAATTTTTTCATGCATGGTTCTTAAGTGCATCAGCTAGAAAAAAGGTGGAAGCAGTGAATTTCATGTCCGGTCCTAACCTAACCTATGCTTACCATAAAGATTTTCATGCCTAACCTGTTTTCATCATGCTGTAAATGTGTTAAAAAATTACCAAAAATGTTAATCATAATTTCCTGCTTGCAATTTAATTTTTTCATGCATGGTTCTTAAGTGCAACAGCTAGGAAAAAGGTGGAAGCAGTGAATTTCATGTCCAGTCCTAACTAACCTAACCTAACATTGTGTTAATCATAATTTCCTGCTTTTAATTTAATTCTTTCATGCATGGTTCTTAAGTGCACCAGTTAGGAAAAAGGTGGAAGCAGTGAATTTCATGTCCGGTCCTAACCTAACCTATCCTAACCTAACCTATGCTTACCATAAAGATTTTCATGCCTAACCTGTTTTCATCATGCTGTAAATTCGTTCGTTCGTTCGTTTTTGAAGGCTCCAACATGCTTGCATGTGTCGGCCTTGGTCACCTAATGGCGGCTCTCCACGCTGCTCGATCTCTGGCAGCCTCCCTATTCAGTCCCTTAACCCTTAAGTCACATTTAATGACCTCGTCCCATGTCTTTCTCGGTCTACCCCTCCCCCAGTATTAACACTTCTCACCCTCTGCACCCAATTATCACCCCCCATCCTCTCCACATGTCCAAACCACCTCAGCCTACCTCTCCTCATCACAACACCAATACACTCCAGTCCCATCCTACCTCTCAACTCTTCTATCGTACACCCAGCCCCCCCAGGCCTTGCACGCAGGGACGCACTGCACATCCACCTAATCATTGTCATTTCTGTACGTTTAAACCTGCAAATATCTTCTTCCTTTACTGCCCAGGTCTCACTACCATACAGCATCACACTCCTAACACATGCTGCATACAAAGACCCCGTAGCACGTAATGAGAGTCCTCTCAGTGTCAGGAGAGGCAACAGCTCCCTGAACTTCTTCCAACCACTTCTCACTCTAGCAACCGAGCTAACTCCAGCCCCACCTCCGGCACATAACATGTCTCCCAGATAACAAAACTCCTCCACACACTCAAGAGACTCACCTGCAAATTCAACCCTCTCACGCCTAACAATCTACACCTGCTTTCCTCGACACACAGCACACATGAAATCAGCATTATCTCGCAGTCTACCTCTAATACCACTACATTTCTTGTGCACCCATCTATCACAAACACTGCACAAGATGGAATTACTTCCCACACCCATGTGGCAAACTGCACATGGCCACTCTCCCTCTCCTGTGATTGTACCGCCACCAACCCTAGATATCATCACTTTTGTTTTATCTGCATTTACCCTTAAGCCCTTGTACCCCATACCATCTCTCCACTTCTTAAATCTTTCCTCATCCTCCCCTTCATTCTCAGCAGTCAACACCAAATCATCAGCATACAACATCTCCCATGGGAGTCCATCTCTGAAGTCACGTGAGAGGGCTTCGAGCACCATGATAAACAACAAGGGACTCAAAACTGACCCCTGATGCACACCAACATTCACGGGAAACTCATCACTCAAAACTCCATTCACTCTTACCTGGGTGCGAGCACCCACGTACATGGCCATAACCACCCTAACCAGCCACTCTTCCAACCCCAGCTTTCTCATTGCCCACTTCACCACCTCTCTAGGGACTCTGTCAAAGGCCTTTTCCAAATCAACAAAAACAAAATACAATTCCCTTTTCTTTCCAATATATTTTTCCTGAAGCTTTCGAACAATGAATATGGCATCAGTGGTCCCCCTGCCTGGCATAAACCCAAATTGCATCTCATTGATATTCACTCTTTCTCTAATCATACCTTCTAGAACTCTCTCCATTACTTTCATTATCTGATCTAAGAGCTTTATACCTCTGTAATTTCCCCTTTCCAGGGCATCACCTTTCCCTTTGTACACATTTACAATTACACTCTTCAGCCAATCATCTGGGACCACACACTCATATATAATCATATTTATCAGGTCAGTGACTAACCTCACCCCAGTATCTCCTGAGGCCTTCAACATTTCGGCAGTCAACCCAGACACCCCTGCCGCCTTCCCCACCCGCATCCTGCCTATTGCCTCACTCACAGTAGCAGCGTCAATCAAAGGCCAAGGCCCAAACACCGGATCAGCTGGCTCCAAACCTTCCCTATCCCAATCAAACTCCTCATTCAACAACCGGCTATAATGATCTCTCCATGCATCCTTAATATCCTCACTGTTCACCACCACCCTTCCTTCATCATTCTTCACACACTGCTCGCCTACAATGTCCCGATTATCTCTCTTCACCTGATTTGCCACCCTAAAAACCATATTTTTCCTTCCTTCATGATTTAGATTATCAAGTAAAAGTCTCTGTGACTCAGACTTCGCCCTGTATACCTCTCTTCTAGCCCTGCGCTTGGCAGCCAAGTACTCCTCCCTGTTACCACCCTTCTTCCATTCCCGAAAAAGCCTTCTTTTCTCCTTAACTGCAGCTTCTACACCCTCATCCCACCACCAAGTTACTTTATGTCTTGGTGGGCCTCTTGTCTAATCGCATATTGCATTGGTAACTCTCAAGAGGTTGTTCTTAAGGGCTCTATACTGTTCATTAACGTCTCTATCTACGGCTTCCTGTTCAGCCACCACTCTCCTCATCTCACTATAAAAGGCATCCCTTACTGATTGGTTTCCCAGCTTCCATATTTTCCTCCTAGTTACATATGTCCTCCTTCTCGTCATTCATTCCTTAAGCACCATGTCACAAATCAACAGTTTGTGCTGCTGCACACACTCCTCGCTTCCTATAACTTTAACATCCCTCACTAATCTCCTATCAACCCTCCTGACCAGAAAATAATCTGTCTGACTACTATTTCCCCCAGACTCGTACGTAATCAATCTACTCACTCTTTTTCTAAAATGTGTGTTGCACACAATCATGTCCATAGCCTCCCCAAACTCGAGTATTCTTTCCCCTTCCACATTCCTCACACCATATGCACATCCTCCATGGTCTCCTTCATAACCTTGAGCTGCTTCACCCATATGACCATTTAAATCCCCTCCCAGAACCACTACCTAATCATCACCCATACCACTTACTACACGTATTAAATCATCCCAAAATCTATCCTTCTCTACGTCATCCAATCCTACCTGCGGAGCATATGCTGATATAACTGAAACAATCACCCGTCCGATCAAAATTTTCACTACTATTATCCTATCACTTACTCTCATGACATTCATAACATACTCCACCCATTTCTTCGCAACCAACACACCCACACCCCCATATCCGTCAGTTCCCCCCTGCCAAAACAGCTTATAGTAGCAATCCTTCCCAGCAATCTTTCTGGCTGATCCACCCCTGTACCGGACCTCGTGCAAACAAGCCACATCCACCCACCTCCTACTAAATGCCTCAACAACTTCCCCCGCTCTTCCCCTCAAACTTCCCACATTCCACGAGCCCACCCTAAACCCCCTGGGTGATTTGCTGTCCTCAGGCTTGCTTTGATGCTTGTTATTGTACTTGGTCATAGTCGGTAAGATAAAGGGGGGTAAACATTCCAAAGGCCCAGCCCACTGCACAGTCCTAGGTCCAGGCAATGGATCTGGGACCCCTAGCCCACCAGCTTACTAGTGGCTGTGGTAGTGGCCTCGGGGCACCCTGCCAGGACACCTGCAGGGACACCCTCCAAGCGCGCCTTGGCACTGCAACTGCCCCGCCATTATACACCCACTGATAGGGCAGCCTCCTGGGGCGCTACTCCCAGGTTCGGGCCCCTCTCTATTGAGCGGAAGCGGCAGCCTGGGAACCGCAATGCCTTGTACCCTCTAGCACAGGTTCGAGCCCCATCTCGCCCCGGACCCGTGATCTATGCCGGCGGAACCCCTGTCAAGCCTCCCCCCGAAAGTCCGCCACTAGGTAGCGGGAGCAAAGTTTTCTGGGCGGCCTTGCTGGCGTCAACCCCTGTAACGTAGTGGGGTACGTTGTGTGATATGTAAAGTGCCTGTGGTGTAGTGCATATGATAGTTAGAGGAAATGTTTGGGAGAGTATGCTGGTCTACTCTCCATGTTACTGTCACAGTGAAAAGGTCAGCAAGGGAGGATGATTAGGTAGCTAGTGAAAGGAGCTCCAGCTCTCCCTATCACCAGCATTCCATTCCCCTCGGGAGTACTTCCCTGTTCGGCCCGCGCTATAGCCTCCTCTTACAAGCTAGTTGTTTTTACGGGGTGGGGCACTAACCCACCACCAACGCTTTCAGTCGCATCTTACGACAAGCAGGGATACTGGGGGAGAATTCTTGAAACCCCCTACCCCCAGGGGGTAAATGTGTTAAAAATTACCAAAAATGTTAATCATAATTTCCTGCTTTCAATTCAATTTTTTCATGCATTGTTCTTAAAGTGCAACAGCTAGGAAAAAGGTGGAAGCAGTGAATTTCATGTCAGGTCCTAACCTAACCTAACCTAACATTGTGTTAATCATAATTTCCTGCTTTTAATTTAATTCTTTCATGCATGGTTCTTAAGTGCACCAGCTAGGAAGAAGGTGAAAGGCAGTGAATTTCAAGTCCGGTCATAACCTAACCTAACCTAACCTAACCATTTTTCTGGTAGCAATTTACATCATTTACTGTATTTGATGCTTTGTATCCAATAATTTAGTGCATAAAATGTGAGAAAAGATGATTTTCATGTCAGATACTTACTTATACTATGCTGGCAAGTTCTGAGTACCTATGACTCACTCACCTCTAAATCATCATTTTTTGGTTAAAATTGAATAAATTCATGCTATGTGTGCATTATTTATGTGAAAAGGGACCTAAATAAGTGCTATACATGTCCAGTAGGGAGGTAGGAAGGTAGTTTTCTGATTTAGGTTAGGTTAGGTTAGGGTCATGAAAAACCAGTGCTGGAGCATCAGGACCAATATCCGGACAAAACCAATATTCGGACATGCCTTTGGCTCTATTATGTCGGATAATGGACGGATTACTGTATATATATGTACATACAAGTATTCATATATCCACTTACTCGATGTAGTGCTGCTTTGGGTGTTTGCACTTTCCTCTCTTCCATCCTTCCTCTTCTGCCTTTCTTTCCTTCACTCTTTCCTCTTCCTCCTGCCTATGGGTGACTCTACACCGGGTGACAAGCCAAATGGTTTCCTGTACACCAGGAAACCATTTACTAATGCTGGGTGGAAACCATATAACCAAATTATGACACCTGGTGGTTTAGTGGGTAGTTAAGGTACTCCAGTCAGATTGAGCCTGTGTAGGCTTATATCCAAGGGGTAGTGGGAGTTTATTGCCCACATAATGCCACTCAGGGATGAGTTAGGCTGGTCACTCTCATCTTAAATGTCAGGCCAACTTGCCCAGCCCCGGGTTCCTATGCGCCTTATGGGGCGACATAGGATTGGATGATGGATGGATGTACAGTAGGATCTTGCCAATAACGATTTCAACAATAACGTTTTCAGCAATAACGGTAAGTTAGAATAGTTACCCAGTTTCCATAATAACTTTTGGATTCACTCGATTAACGGTTATTTTGCAGGATATGTCTGGGCGCATCTTGGATAGCCAGCCCACAGCCTACCTCACTGTTCTGTGGATCGTCACTGTGATGAGAAGTGTTTATTTACCTATTTCCTTGCTCCTCATTTCCTCTCAGAACACTGAGCACGTGGTTCCAAACTAACCTTAATTATGCGTAAGCACTTAGCACCCTGAAAGTACTATGAACACAAGAAAAGCATTTATTCCATTGGAAAATTTAAAGTTGTTGGATGAAGTGGTGTATGGTGTGCAAATGATCAGATAGGTACAATGAGTCGGGTGTGTTTACGATGTGGATGGTTTCTTTGTTGGGGGAAAAAAAAGTTAATGATGAAGTTGTAGTAAAATTCGTGTTTTCGCCTGTGGTCCAACGAGTATGTGGGGGGGGAGGTTGGCCGAATTTTGTTATGAACTGATGGTCTTTAGTAGTGAAATTTTGGCTCATGGTATGTGAAGACACTATGTGTTGACGTAAATAGTTAAGAAAGATAATGATGTGAGTTCAGTTCTTGTGGATTACTGTATACTGTCATACAAATTATACTGCTTGGCTGACCTGTTTATTATTCAAGATTACCGCATTTGCGTGTACCTGAGAAGTGAGAAGTACGCAATCAGTCCATGCTGACAACTTCAGTACTGTATAATATGGCTAAGCACTTAGCACCCTGAAAGTGCTCTGAATACAAGAAAAGCATTTATTCCAATGGAAAATTTAAAGTTGTTAGATGAAGTGGCGTATGGTGTGCAAACGATCAGATAGATACAATGAGTTGGGTGTGTTTACGATGTGGATAGTTTCTTTGTTGGGGGGAAAAAAAAGTTAATGATGAAGGAGTAGTAAAATTCGTGTTTTCGCCTGTGGTGCAACGAGTATGGGAGGGGGGGAAGGCTTTGTGCCAGAATTTTGTTAAGAACAGACGGTCTTTAGTACAGAAAATTTGGCTCTCATGGTATGTGAAGACACTACATATTGACATAAATAGTTGGGTAAGATAATGATGTGAGTTCAGTTCTTGTGAATTACTGTACAGTATACCGTCATACACAAATTATACTGCTTGGCTGACTTGTTTATTATTCGTGATTACTGAATTTGTGTGTATCTGAGAAGTGAGAAGTATGCAATCAGTCCATGCTGACAACTTCAGTACTGTATTTTTTTTTTTTTTTGTTGATTACTAATGACTTTCAAAGTCAGTTTCATTTTTTTTTTTTTAATGAGTGCGCCGAAAATGATTCTTGGCGAAATATGCATGATGCTTGGAGGCCATTATTCACGTGTTGATCAGGTCAGACGTTTTTGCATGATTGATGATGAGGACTTTCAAGAGGCTTTGTGGCAATCCCTGGTGGTTAAAATTTTTATGGGGAGTATTTGGTGGCAAAACTAGGCGGTTAGGTTAGGTTAGAATGCAATGATGTGTCAGGTTGGCGAGTATCGTATGTAAACACATGTCTTGGGTGTCTTACGGTAGACATATTTGTAATAACCTGTCTTTAATCATCACACCAAACACCTCATTAACTCCTTTAAGGTTAGTTTTATATTACTCATGATGATTTAATAACTAATCTTATTATTTCAGCTAAAAAAAGTAGTGATAGGAAGGCTTCAGATAGGACAAATGGGTAAAAGTCCTGGGGTGGCAGCACCAATAAATCCTTTTTACATGTACTATAATGTCATGCAAATAACGTTCTCGCTAATAATGGTGTTTTTCTGGCACCAATTAGACGTTATTAGCGTGATCCTACTGTACATATATATATATATATATAGATATATATATACACATACTGTATATCTATACTGTATCTATATCTATATCTATCTATATACAGTAACACCTCGATATAACGGACTTCAATAGACCGGAATTCGCTTTTATCGGACTCGAGGAGCTACCGGACTAAACTCCTATATATCGGAAAAAGTCCGATAAAGCCAGAAGCAGTCTGGACTGCCTGACCACTTCAGCTAGGTTCACCACAATAAGACAAGTAAAAGACATGTTTTTCAGTGCACAGTACAGTATTATTATACCATTTGATTAATGTAGAGAAGGTATAACACAGTACAATACTGAAATGGTGGTGAAAACCACTGATGCAATCCGAACTAATGTCTGATATATCGGAAAAAGTCCGGATTAGCAGGGGTAAGTCTGGACGTCGCTTTTATCGGAATTTCGCATTTTTCGGAATGGCTTGGGCCCCAATTAGTCCGTTATAGTGAGATACACACACAGAGTACAGGAATAAGTCATCAACCACAATTTACAGGCTGGCTATGTTGCTTCACTCTGATCTGTCTGGTCAAGCAGACCCAGTGACGACAAGTAACCAACTGCTTCTATGGGGCCGTCATTCAAGTACAGTACAATATGTACACCATACAGCAAAATAGCAACCCCTTGTGGTAGAAAGTGCTTCACCATGGTTGAACCTGGTCCTTCCCCATGGCAAGGTACAGGGAAATATGAGGAGGTTTGGCAACTGGCTGGACACTGCAAATGATTTGCTGCACCCAGGGTGCACAGCACCACCACAAGTAAGCTCCTCATCAGTGCCAGGTTTACTACTAAGCCACATCTTTGTTCTCTTTGAAGAAGCCAGTCTAAAATTTCTACTAACTAAAGAGTGTTGGTATTTTCACAAGATAATGATCTATTCTCTCTCTCTCACCACACACTAGCTTTTCAACATGCCAATCTTATTAATATTCAGCAATCAAATTGCCTTTTAACTTCAAAAAGTACCCCCCCCCCAAAAAAAAATAATAAAATAAATTAATTAATAAAATGCTGAGACAAGAATAAAATACAAATCCTGGAATAATACTAATGGGTTAGTAGAGACTACTTCTACCCCAGTCACTATAAGAAGTCTCCCTATGTTGAATAACACTGTCTGGTGGAAGCAAGAATTAAATATAAGACATCACTGTACTGAAGGGGATTAATGTTTTTCAATATATTAAAAACTCTATTTTCACTAACATATGCAGCTTCAGTCCTCTGAATCTGCAGATTGAAAACTTAAACTTAAATAATCATCATTATTATCCAGACCTTTCCCACATGCAGGGTGGGGTGAAGTAGGATGTTGAGAGCCACAAAAGGCTGATAGAATGAGAAAATAACCAGTGGCAGATACACGCAATAAGGACTGCATGCACTCAAACTTTATATTACTATGTGCATATGCAATGGCAACTTTTGTATTTTACTATTGTTATTGACAGTCAGCTTCATTTAACATAACAGAAGTCTCTCACAGCAAAGAATTTAGAACAATATCTATCTATCAACCTACAGTCAAATGTACTATGAAAAAAATTGCTTTCATGTCCCCTGTCCTTCACCATCACTCAAACTACTTATGGGTACCCTCTCGTACTGAAAGGATTAAATGAAGACACTTTAAATGACACACATGCCTCCAGTTCATGGGTGAGGGGTTATTAGCAAAACAATACTTGTTTCTTTATTATGAACCAGTTTCAAAAAAGTGTAATTTATCAGAAACTTAACCTCTTCCCAACAATCAAATACAATACTTTTAATTTCATTCCTGCTATCTCTCTGTACTGTTTTATTTACCTGGGGAAAGTACTGTATTATCTGGAAGGGCTTCATTATAGCTTTCATTAACACCATCACCAACACAGTGCTCTCCTAAGCTGAATGAAATCAAATGGTAGCAGTAAGAATACGATAATACTGATGTCTTTGGGCTGCAGGGGTTAAAAATGAAACAGTGCTAAGTAAATCACTTTCAGTAAAGAGTACCTTTCTCTAAACAACTAACCTTGGTAAACCAATATCGAACCCTCATATACAGAGAGTAGAGACCCCCAGTAACAAAGCCGTATGAGTCAGAAGCTAGATGGGCGGATGTGGTAGTGACAACTGTACCACCAGGTGAACAGTGCTTCAAGCTGGACTCATGGAGCACCTCACCCACTGTATTCAAGATTACGTCAAATCTGGACAGAGATACAAACAAGACTACACAAACAGAAATTAAATTAATAAAAAATATTAAAATAGCTAAATATATCATCATCATCAGTTTTATCATCATCATCACAAATCATTATAACTCTTATTCCCACCAAAGAGGGGGTAAGGTAGAATCCAGAAACAAAAATAAAAAAATAATAAAAAATTGCAAGAATCATCAAACTGCATGCTTAGTGAAATGCCCAGTCACACATCAGTCAAGATTTCAAAATTCTGGCTCTACCTCACAAGCAAAACCATCTACATATACTTTTTTGGGTATTTTTCTTTACAGATGACTTTCAAATACATCTGCTGTAAAGACTCATTCCATCATGTACCAAACCTGTCATATGCTTCATTGTTAATACTTCATCAACCGATCTTGAACACTTTCCATAAAACTAGTTTGATCTTTTTAAAAAATTCGTTCATATTTTCCACATGGGATGGAGAGATCTACATAAAAAGGGCTCTATTTCTGATATATTTATTAACATGATTACTGTCCAGATATTGTATAAAATAGCTCCTTTGCAACCCTACAAGGATGCTAGGATCACAGATGGTGGGTGGGGTTATTATTACGGTACATTTTCTATTCCTTTACTTTTAACTCTTACCTGGACCACCACATCCTGATAATAATGATGATGATTGCTGATGAAATAATGACAATTATGGTGATGATGATGAAGAAACTACATGCAAGTAATGTACTGCATTTCCAAAGAAGTAAGATTTCAAAGCAAAGAAGTGCAATTTTGCATGTATCAAAAGAAGAATCTAATGAGTTCTCATTTGAATTCATGAACTTGATTACTTCCAACTATACATCAGTATCAAACCAAGAATTCTCCGCCAGTATCCATGCTTGTTGTAAGAGGCGACTAAAAGGGTTGGTGGTGGGTTAGTGCCCCACCCCGTAAAACAACTAACTAAAAATATGAACAAGAAGCCTCGGACCAGGACTGACCAAAAGTTGACGAAAAAGGACCGGACAAAGGACGTGGTAAAGATTGCAACATGGAATGTAAGGGGTATGAATGATGAGGTGAAAGAGAGAGAGAGATTGTACAGGTGCTTGAGAGTGCGAAAGGGGATATATGTGGAATAACTGAAACTAAATGGCGAGGTGAGAGTGTGAGAGAATGGGAGTATGGATGGGGTATATGCACGGGAGTAGGTGAGAATGAGAGGGCGAAAGGAGGAATGTGTATTGTTGTGAGCAACAGATGGAAGGAGAATGTAACAGAGTATGGATCAGTTGGGTCAAGGATTGTGTGGGTAAGAGTGAAAGTTGGACTACAAATGTGGGCAATTGTGTGCGTGTATGTGCCAACGCAAGATCGTGTAAATAGAGTGAGAGAAGAGTTCTGGACAAATGTGGAAGCCTGCTTGGAAAAGTTTGAAAGGAATGAGAGAGTGTTTCTGATTGGAGATGTGAATGGAAAAGCAAGGAATGAGAAGGTGGATGGAGTGATTGGTGAGTGGGGTGTGCCTGCAGAGATTTTCTTTCTTTTTTTTCTTTCTCTGTGCAAGGAAGAAGGAACCAAAGGCCACAGGCCTGCATACTGTTCCTTCCAAGAAAAAGCAAAAACAATACAAAAGAGAGCCAAATTCAAGATCCGTTCATTTCGAGATGCCTGGACACACTGTGTTTGAAAGACTGGAGATCATAGGAAGTAGGAAATACAGACAAAAGAAGACAGTTCCAGAGTTGACCAGTTGCATAAATGAAGGACTGGGAGTAACGGTTAACTTTTGCATTAGAGAGTTGGACAGAAAAGGGATGAGAGTTTGTTGCTAGACGGGTACTACGTGCCCGTCGTAGAGGTGGAGGGATGCAAGCAGACAGTTCAGGGGAACAGTGACCATTGAAGTAGCGATAGAAGAGAGATAAAGATGTAACAGTGCGGTGAAGAGACAAAGGTTGAAGGGAATCAGTAAGAGGAGGAGAGTTAATGAGATGAAAAGCCTTTGACTCCACCCTATTGAGAAGAGCTGCATGCAGGGAGCCTCCCCACACATGAAAGTTGTACTCCATACATGGGCGAATCAAACCCATGTACAAGGTCAACAGCTGTGCAGGAGTAAAGAAAGTTTGGAATCGGCTTAGCGCACCTAATCTCTTGGAAGCAAATTTCACAAGAGATGTAATATGTTCTATCCAAGACAAATCCCGAGAGAATGAAACCTCAAGCATGTTCAAGGATGATGCAGGACATAACTGGACATTATTAAACATTAGTGGGTAATCCTGAGGAAGATTCTGTCAGGTTGATAAGTGTAAGAACTGAGTTTTTGATGCATTAAAAATAACAAGATTATTTTTACCCCAATTAGAATACGAGCCAAGTCAGACATTAGGTGTTCCATAGCCTCATCCCTTTTTTGTTGAAGTAACTGCTGAGATGGACGTTGCGGGAACCGAATGGAAAGGTGAAGGGTGGAATCATCAGCATATGAGTGGATAGGGTTAGAGGTACAGCTTAGAAGGTCATTGATGAATAAAAGAGAGTTGGTGATAAGACAGAGCCCTGAGGAACACCACTGTTGATAAGTCTAGGAGAGGAATGATAGCCGTCTACAACAGCGGCTATAGAACGACCAGAAAGGAAGCTAGAGATGAAGGCACAGATAGAAGGATAGAAACCGTAGGAGGGCAGTTTGGAAATTAAAGATTTGTGCCAGACTCGATCGAAAGCCTTTGAGATGTCAAATGCAATGGCAAAGCTTTCGCCAAAGTCCCGAAAGGAGGATGACCAGGAGTCTGAAAGGTAGGTGAGAAGATCACCAGTGGAGCGTCCCTGACGGAACCCATACTGACGATCAGACAGAAGGTTGTGACAGGAAAGATGCTTTAAAATTTTTCTGTTAAGAATTGACTCGAAAACTTTTGAGACACAGGATGTTAAAGCAATTGGATGATAGTTAGAGGGTTGGGAATGGTCACCCTTCTTTGGGACTGGCTGAATGAGAGCAAACTTCCAGCAAGAAGGAAAGGTACAAGTTGATAGACAAAGGCGAAAGAGTTTACTTAGGCAGGGTGTAAGCACAGAAACACAGTTTTTGAGGACAACAGGAGGGACTCCATCAGGACCATATGCCTTGTTAGTATTGAGGCCATTGATGGCTCTAAATACATCAGCTGAAGAAATTTTAATGTCAGTCAAGAGGAAGTCAGAGGGGGGAAGTGATGGAGGAATAGCACCGGAATCGTCTAAGGTGGAATTGGAGGAGAAAGTCTGAGCGAAAAGATCTGCTTTATCAGTAGAAGAAATAGCTACAGAGCCATCAGAGTAGAAAAGAGGAGGGAAGGATGATGAGGTAAAGTTGTTAGAAAGGTTTTTGGCAAGGTGCCAGAAGGAGCGAGAAGAATTCGAGTTGGAGAGTTGAGAACATTTAGCACGGATGAAATTATTTTTAGCAGAGTGAAGAACAGACTTAGCACGATTCCGGGCAGAAATATATAAAAGATGTGATTCAGGGGTGGGTTGGCTCCGGTACCTCTTATAGGCCCTCTCCTTGTTGCGGACAGCATTAGAACAAGTGTGATTAAACCAAGGCTTTCTTGCATTAGTCAGCGGATATGAGAAAGGAATGTATGCTTCTATGCCTGAGAGAATAACCTCCGTAATGCGCAAGGCACACTCAGATGGCTCCCGGCCATGCAAGTAATAATCATTCCATGGAAAATCAAAGAAGTACTGCCTGAGGGCCTCCCAATCAGCAGCTCCAAAGTGCCACAGGCGGCATTTCTTTGGAGGGTCCACAGGCCGTACTGGAGTGATAGGACAGGTTAAGGTAATAAGGTTATGATCGGAGGAGCCCAACGGAGAGAAAAGATTAACAGTGTAAGCAGAAGGATTAGTTGTTAGGAAAAGGTCAAGTATGTTTGAACTCTCTCCAAGGCGGTCAGGGATACGGGTAGGGTGCTGTACAAGCTGCTCTAGGTCATTAAGGATAGAAAAGATGTAGGCTTGTTCACCAGGTAGATCAGTGAAAGGAGAGGAGAGCCAAAGGTGGTGGTGAACATTGAAATCTCCTAGAATGGAGATTTCAGAGAAAGGAGAAATGGATAGAATGTGTTCCATTGTGGAAATAAGATAGTCAAAGAATTTTTGATAGTCAGTAGAATTAGGAGATAAGTAAACAGCACAGATATATTTAGTCAGAGAATGACAGGAAAGCCGAAGCCAGAGAGTAGAGAATTCAGAAGAATCAAGTTCAGGAACACGAGAGCAAGATAGATCGTTGCGTACGTACAAGCAACAGCCACCTTTGGCTTTGAAATGAGAATAGAGAAAGTAGGAGGATACAGAAAAGGGTTTGCTGTCAGTTGCCTCAGACAGCTGAGTCTCAGAGAGAAAGAGAAGGTGAGGTTTAAGAATGTGAGATGGATAAGAATTGCAGCGCTTTAGTGGACATTTGTGCCGGGAGGAGGTTGGTGTTAGCTAATACCCTCTTCAGGCACAAAATGATCCATAGGTATACATGGCGAGTGGTGAGAAGGGTGGACGGTGGAATGAATGAACGGAAGGCAATGATGGACTATGTGTGTGTGTGGATGAAAGGATGAGATGTGTAATGGATACAAGAGTATATAGATGTTGAGGGAGTGGACTTTCTGACCACCACTTGGTAGTGGCCAGAATCAGAATCCAAACAAGATGGAGGAGGAGAAGAAGGGAAGGACAGGAGGAAGTATTTCTTACAAGGAGGGTGACAAGTTACAAGAGGATGGAATAAAGGCTGAATATAAAAGGGAAGTGGAGGAGCGATTGGGCAAATACAGATTGGAGCAGATGGGGGATGTTGAAGGTCTGTGCAAGGTATTCACAGAAGAAATCTGTGCAGCATGTTAGGTGGTGTGTGGGGTGAAGAGAAGACGAAAGGGGGTTCAGGGAACAGCATGGTGGACTGAAGAGGTGAGTGAGGCTGTGACACAAAAGAAGAAAGCATATAATCAGTGGATAAGGAACAGGGGTGTCGAAGCTGAGAGACAGATGAGAGAGTTATATGTAGAGAGGAGGAGAGAGGTGAAAAGATTAGTAAGAGAGAGTAAGAAGAGAGTGGATGAGGAATTTGGAAGGAATTTGAGTGCAAAGTGGAGGGAATGTAAGAAAATGTTCTGGAAGGAGGTAAAGAGAGCTAGACAGGGTGCTAACGAAGTCAGTGGGGGTGTGAAAGATAAAAAAGGTAGATTTTTTTTTTTTTATGCAAGCAAGAAGGAACCAAAGGCCACAGGCCTGCATACTGTTCCTTCCAAGAAAAAGCAAAAACAATACAAAAGACAGCCAAATTCAAGATCCGTTTATTTCGAGATGCCTGGACACACTGCGTTTGAAAGACTGGAGATCATAGGAAGTAGGAAATACAGACAGAGGAAGACAGTTCCAGAGTTGACCAGTTGCATAAATGAAGGACTGGGAGTAACGGTTAACTCTTGCATTAGAGAGTTGGACAGAAAAGGGATGAGAGTTTGTTGCTAGACGGGTACTACGTGCCCGTCGTAGAGGTGGAGGGATGCAAGCAGACAGTTCAGAGGAACAGTGACCATTGAAGTAGCGATAGAAGAGAGATAAAGATGCAACAGTGCGGCGAAGAGACAAAGGTTGAAGGGAATCAGTAAGAGGAGGAGAGTTAATGAGACGAAAAGCCTTTGACTCCACCCTATTGAGAAGAGCTGCATGTGGGGAGCCTCCCCACACATGAGAGTTGTACTCCATACACGGGCGAATAAAACCCGTGTACAAGGTCAACAACTGTGCAGGGGTAAAGAAAGTACGGAATCGGCTTAGCACACCTAATCTCTTGGAAGCAGATTTCACAAGAGATGTAATATGTTCTTTCCAAGACAAATCCTGAGAGAATGAAACCCCAAGCATGTTCAAGGATGATGCAGGACATAACTGTTCATTATTAAACATTAGTGGGTAATCCTGAGGAAGATTTTGTCGGGTTGATA